>JAMKCH010018857.1:0-86228 GCA_023653785.1 Ophioderma brevispina
AACACTTTGCAACATGCAAAAAGTATAAGAAAACAAGTATGCTTTTGTTTATTCATGATACTTCCAATTGTTCCGTAGTTGATCTGTGTGAACCATTGTAATATGTAAAATGCTCCCTTTTCATATGGCAGCAATTTGCATCGATTTTCATACCATATCTTATTTCTGTTGTACAGTGCGGTGCTTTGAAGAATTCGATCGCATAGTGTGAGTTGCGTGGCACAAAAACACTTTGCAATATGCAAAAAGTATAGTGGATTTAAATAAAACTTAAAAATTAAAAGTACAATGTACTGCAACATTAGACAATCGATTCTTAGTACATTGCAAGTTTGGAAAAAAGGATGAGGTAACTTTTAATTATTTATTATTTTATTTTAAAACAAGTGGTCGCAACCAAAATCATTAGCATATGTTGGCATTGTGGATTTAGTTATTTTATAACTATGAATGATTTTAAACATTTATGCAACCATGTTCTTTGTTTATTCATCATCGTAGTTAATGTGATGTAGGTTCCAAAGTACCAAGTGCAGGGGTGCAAATTCGTCTGAGTTTGCGAGAATCAAATTTACTTGAAATGACAACACTTAATACATGATTCAATGGTAGAAATTGATTCCCATATCTGGATGCTACGAGAATCACTGTGAGAATCGATTCTGTGATTCTCGTCGATTTTGCATCCCTGAAGTGCATTAAATTAAAACATTATTTACAGGACAAAGTGCCTTATAAAAGCAAAATATGTAAATATTTTGCCATTCTTGATTTTGGACGCGGACGGGAAATAAACTCACGCATGAAAAATTGGATCATGATAAGGTCACCCACCTGAGCTTTGCATAAGATGATTTTTAGAGACAATGATTATAGTAAAGTGTTTTTGAAACATTTTGAGATTATCTGTGTGGAACACCACAGAACTCACCAGGGAGTTAAATATTGATGTCACTAACAACCAATAGCAAAACAGGCAGCAATTTTAAAAATAAGCAATGTCCATCTTTTGCTGAATCCCTGTATGTATACCATGATTTCAAATTTAAATGAATGATGCAAACCAAATGGCATGCATCATGCATAGAGGACTTTTGGATCTATACTCTGGACCATAATTTCTTGGACATAACAAACCCGCTTGTTGACCGTTGCGTGTACTGCGTCTACATCCAACACGATGGTGTGCCGTTTTGGCGGGGAAGCGGGCGTACGTTCTAAATTGTCCAAGAAATAATGAGCCAGAGTATAGTGTGCAGCATGTGCAGGCATAGTAACTATGGGTTACCACTAGTACTTTGTAAAGTGCGCTCATAGAGCAACACAGCTGTTTGACCCTGTGCAAATCGTCTTTTTTGTTAAATTTTTAGAGTAATTTTAAGCAGTGGCGACACAATTTTGACAACTGTTTTTAGTAGAGACATTACGTCTGCAAAAATCAGAATCTTGCCATATAGGGCTACAAAGGTCGTGATTTTTTTTATCTTATAACGCCCACTATATGCTGATTCTCCATAGAGAGATGTGTTAAACTAGATTTTAAAGAAAAATCATATTTGCCTGCAATGAAATTTCATAAAAATAACATAGGATGAAGTCAGTGGTACAAATAATCCAAATTATGGTCAAAAGTGTGTCGCCGTTGATATTTTTATTCTGCTTTTGTCATAATAAATGAGACTATATCAAACAGCTGTGGCAAAGGTTTATGATGAAGAATTGTTGACTTCCAGATCAACCATTTATTTAAATTTTTTTGCAAAATTAAGATCCAAAATGTGGAGGTTGACAAATGTTAGAGGGGTATGTATGCTCTTATTATGCTGACATTTTTCATGACAATAATGTGCATGCTGACAATTTCGACCCCCACCTTTTCCCGATGCATGTACACATGGCATATGGTACGATTTTCTCTGGGTCTCTCAAAGGCTAGTTAAAAATTGAAGGTTTTCCTCTCTCTCTGGTTTAGACCAGATGTTTGAGATCATGAAAGGCTATCAAATATACAGCAGAAATTCTGCTCACTTGATATCATACATCATGTTAAATTATAAAGAGGGGATCAAGTTCAGTATTATCACGTTTAAGCCTTGGAAGTTGACAGACTATAAAATACCAAAATGTAACGTTGTGCATTACTTATATGCACAGGATTATACCAAGACCATCAGGCTTGATAATATTATAGGGGGAGGGGGATAAATATATAAATTCACTAAACACATCATATAAAATGATTGTATTTGATTGCATGGTCAAGTGGTTTTGATAATGGTTCTCCAAGGCCAAAATGTGAATATATGAATCATAGCCATCGGAAGTAATTTAAAAGTGGACCGGCGCCAATCGTCGCACTTGTGCAACGCATGAGGGAGTCTTAGTGGGATATGTTCCCCTCAGTTGTTGAAGTAATTTTTTTTTCAAATTGAGTGATTTAGTTGATCTTTTTTCATTTTATAAATAATTTTATTAGACCTAGCTTGCCTTCAATTTCCAAAAATTCAGCAGAGGATTCAGCACCAAAATCAGCACTAAGATGTTGCGAAGACAAAATGCTTGGCACTTAAGCAATTTGATGCAAAAATTATTACCAAAGTTATTTTTAAAAATCTGTATTTTTTTTTAAATCTGAGAAAAAAAGTGGTGTGGCTATGGCTGGAGTGGCTTGCACAGTCCTGACAGCCATGTGAATAGTTTGCCTAACACCTGCTCTCACAAATAAATATGTGAAAAGTTAGGCAAAAGGAGATCCAACCTGTCAGCAAGTGAAAAGTTAGGCAGATGGAAGTGACCACAGCACTTGGCAGACCAAACTTGAGTAATATTTTCAGGTATTTTTCCAACTCTACAACCAAAAAAGAACTTAAAATGATATAAAATGTTAATATCACTCAGCTGTTGTGAGAGATTAGCTGCCAGATAAGAGATAGTAATGATGCTATAGAAATGTAACATTCGCTTGGTTAAAGGAATTCCGTTTAGGAAACAATATCTGAAAATGTAATAAAATACAAATCTCATCCAGTCGTCTTTTGAAGGGTCAGGTGGATAAGATTGTGATGTCGCCATACTGAAGTGACACTTAAAGGGATTCAATGGCATGAAAAAATATTTCGACATATTGAATATTTTTTTCAGGCCATTGTGTCCCTTTAAGTAGATCATGACTAGTTTTGCCTAGAAGTTGCTCAAAATCAACACTTGGTTTGCAAATTATAGAAAATGATTGCATGAAATGTATCTTATGTGTAAGTATTATTACATACCAGACTTCCTTAATCAGCAGTAACAAAATGCAATGACAAAAACAGCAACATATCAGTAACAGCAGTGAAATAAGAATGGTATTTGTTTAAATTCTCACAAAAACAAATTCCTGCTTGGTGTGCCGAATGGCATGAAAGACAGAAATGCCCATACATAATCGCTTGTGCAAGACTGCTAGTTATGGTAGGATATCAACAATAGAGAGATTAAAAACAAATTATTGTACATTAGGCATTCCCCGGGTTTCGCGATCACTTGGCCTTTTTAAAGCACTACTTGTTTGAAAACCATTTTCGCAATTACCCGACTTGTGGGCCGCACATTCGCTAACCAATCAAACTTGATTTGGCCCGGCCCAAGCTACACCCACCCACCCACCCACCAAGTTTTGTGACTGTAAAACCCTCGGTCTCCGAGAAAAAGGGTGGACAGACACACAGACAGACAGATACAAGTGGCCTATTATAATATAGAAGATACACAATAATTATTTATTGCTTTATTTGTGTGCTATATAGGACTTACAAGACCAGAAGTTAGATTATCAAACACAGCACCAGTGATCATCAATGGTACTGCCCGGTTAGTGTGCGATGTGGAGGCTGATCCCATACCAGAGGTGACGTGGACTAAAGATGATGAACCACTGCAGATTGATGGTGCCAGGTATGTGGTGCCCATTGGCCGTTCCATTACGGATGGTGTCAAGGATAGTGCTTTTAAAACAGCTATTTTAAGTCACAAAAGCACATGGTCTTAACGGCGGGAATTTAAGCACATTTCACACTTGGTAGCAAAACTTAGTTGGTGGGAAACTTGCACTAACCTCAAGAAGTTTGATGTCAAAGGTCAGTGGGGGTCAAATGACGTCAATATGTCTGGCTATTTTGGTTAAACTTGGTCTTTTTGGCTAAAGTTTTGTAAAATGGTTGTCATATTAAAGGGATTAGCAGCGATAATATGAGAGAATAAAAAAAAATGTGGAAATGCATTTTTAACTTATTATGTGTTTACAATTCCATGTAACTGCTTTAATGTAGAAACAAACCACCAAATAACAAAAAAATGAAATATTTGAGGAAATTTGTCATACTGTCTCCCGCAAATAGACATACAGCGACGGCATCTCAAAATATACACTAAACAGCTGATTGTGGTTTACACCAGTACAGAATAAACAAAAATCAATAATATTTGTGTTTGAGGTCAAACTGTATTGATCATAGTGCACAATATCACGTTTCAAATCGGTGATATTCCACCGGGGGAAAGGCTTTTTTTAGTTCAAGTAGGAAGTTTAATGAACGGATAGAAATTACAGAATAGGATAAAAAGTACTGCCGTGTTTCAATAAACAGATTTCTAGTCAACCACTGGCAGGTTATTGTTTTGCATGTCCACGACAGTAAAAAAAAATATAAAAAAATGAATTGTTATTATTTTTTTTCGATGGTTTGGATTAGCAAATCGCTAATAATCCCTTAAAGACTGTGGTTGTCCACATCCACCAATAGCCTTGTCCCCAGAACCCCAGATTTCACAAAAAGTGGTCAAAAATGTTGATATCATGAAGAAGCTCTTGTTTTTCATTATGTGAAATCTTTAGGGTAAAGGATGGCTTGCGTTGGATGATGGCAAAAATGTGCCCTATTTAAGTCAATCAACATTTAAAAGTTACACAATACTCTATGGGAATTACAAATCATGTGTTTAGTTCTCACGTCAAAATGGCGTGAATTATCAGGCACAAAAAACTTTACAGATGGCGGTTTTGGGGTGATGGTTATTCTATCAAGATGACAACTTCATATACTTAAATTAGGTTACCCCTTTAAACAAATGGCACTTCAATCAACCAAAATTGGTAACAGTGAATTATTGCATTGGCTTCAAGGACTGTCTGATTGAGGTCAGAGGTCACCCAGAGGTCAAATGAGTCCAGTAGCAGGAGAGATACTAATGTTCAGAACCTCTTTTTAGGTGTTTGGTTTTTTTTTGTCATTTTTTTTAATTTCGAAACTTTGTAGCTGCATTGCTCTGAGCATGTCTCTCAAATCCTTTAGGTATCGTAAGTCTGTGAGTCTCTTGTGGGGAAACGGTCCGAGATGCAATGAGAATCATTCACCTCCTGCTGGGAAATGGTCCGAGGTGCAATGAGAGTCATTTTTGCAAAAAGCAAATAGTTGTTTAAGTCCGAGAAGCAATGAGAATCAATTGTCGACCGGTTTTGATGAGTAATTGCATCTCATTGATTCTCGTGCAGGTTAGTTAGGGTTAAGGATGGTGTCAAGGATAGTGATTTGTTTTTACACATGTCTAATTTTTGCACCATTTTAAACATGAACATGTGTTCTATCATTACCAACAAAGGATATCCACTGCAGATAACCCTGTCCTGTATTTTTTGCCGATTTAAAACAGCCATTTTTACTATTTTAAGTCACAAAAGCACATGGTCTTAACGGCGGGAATTTAAGCACATTTCACGCTTGGTAGCAAAACTTAGTTGGTGGGAAACTAGCACTAACCTCAAGAAGTTTGATGTCAAAGGTCAGTGGGGGTCAAATGAGGTCAATATGTCTGGCTATTTTGGTTAAACTTAAGTCTCTTTGGTTAAAGTTTTGTAAAAATGGTTGTCATATTAAAGGACTATGGTCCGCATCATTAATAGCCTTGTCCCCAGAACCCCAGATTTCACAAAAAGTGGTCAAAATTTTGGTATCTGAAGAAAGCTTTTTTTTCTCATCATGTGAAATCTTAGGGCTAAAGGATGTTTGGTTTGGGTGTTATGAGCAAAAAAGGTGCCCTATTAAGGTCAATCAACATTAAGTTACACGGTACTCTATGGGCATTACAAAATCATATTTTGAGCTCTCGCATCAAAACGGGTTGAAATATCGGCACAAAACTTTACAGATGGGGTTTTGGGGTGAAGGTCATTCTATCAAGATGAAAACTTCATAACCTTACATGAGTCACCCCCTTTAACAATGGCCCTTCAAACCAAACTTGTTCCCATTGAATTAGTGCATTGGCTTCAAGGATTTGAGGTCAGAGGTCCCCAGAGGTCAAATGGAAGGTCCATTAGCAGGAGATATTAAATGTTCAAGACTTCCTTGTTAGGTTGTTTGTTGGGTTTTTTTTTTGGTCGTTTTTTTTTTTTTATTTCGATCTTTGTAGCTGCATTGCTCTGAAGCATGTCTCTCAAATCCTTTAGTATCGTAAGTCTGGGAATGTGCTTTTGTTTTCAAAAGAATAAGTCAATTTACTTTCATTGTCTTAAAAAGTACTAGTGCATATAAAATGTATTGAATATGCAAATGGTGTCACATGACTTGGTTGCGTTTTGGAAAGTTTGGAAAAATGGAAAATACCGACACAAGTATAATTCAGATTATGCAGTACACAGTAGCAAGCAACAATATAAACAGTCCATTTCTTATATCAAATTATATAGTTCTATGACAAATCTGAAGATTAACTTTGGGGAAATCATTAGTGAGAGCCCAGCTTACAAATGACGACCCATGACCCAATTTCAGATTAGGCCAAGAATTCACACTATGAGCTAGAGTGTGCTCAACTCCCTTGTCACAGTTCAGTAACTTCCATTCATCAGTGTATTTAGAAAATCACCCCTGGTTTTGGTGTGATATAGATGCCCGAGATCACACAAGGTCAGTTCATGTCAATGCCTGTACCATTACAACCCATTGAACTGTGTCCTTGGTGGATGATCATATAGTGACATCCTTCACATTTGATTGGTCACACATGGCCTTACAGCTTATATCCATATAGAGACAGCATGACTTATTCTGTGTAATTAGCAGGTGGCACTGGCACATTTTCAGAAAATATGAAATCTCTTCAATTTGCTCACAAATGATAGTATAGGCCATTGGAAGAATGGAGACCTATTTTACACATAAAAATAACATACCCAAAAACAGAGACATTAATAAGAGGCTAAAGACATCCAGGGAATTTGTAGGCTAACTTGTAAGTTTGCCATAACTTTAATCAAAAAGTGTGTCTTATTACATGGATATCATAGACTAGTACTCATTGATATTAAAACCGCAAAGGTCACAGAATGGTCAAACAAGGTGCATGTCGTGAGTATCAACTCTAGCGTGTGTTTTCTTGTGTTACACACCATTTCTGCGTCGTCTGCTGAATTATTGTTGTCAGCGACATTGATTATAAATTGTTCTATTTACCCATAAGTGCGCTGATTTGGGCTTAATAATTTCAGGTGAAGTCTAATGTAGGCTATGTAAAATCTTCACGACTGTGCAAAAATATCAAATTTGAAAAATTTATTGGGTGCACTATTTTTCAAATGTGCCAGTGTCTCTTTAAGGCAGATCTGTTGTGAGTGGTACTTAGTGCCATTGTACAAGGGGCAAATAAAGATTTCTGGACACTTGGCAACAAAAAGGCTAATGTATACAATCTACAAAATTCAATCAAAATTGAAGCATAACTAAATAATAATGCTATTCAATGTAAAAATGTAGCACTAACAGTACAAATGACAAAATCATATCTAAAAGGTATACACCAGTGAGGCAAGCTGTTGTATCGGAATAATACAACTTTAAATTAAAATGCTACAAATAACAGTACCATCCAAAAACCTAAACTATGCAGACAAAAGCAATATCAATTCCAAGAGTTAAGGTGCCAAACGAGAAGATTTGTTTTTCAGGTGTCCCCCAAAAAAATGAAATTTTGATTTTTTTTGCACTGTATGTAAAGCTTTCTAATCAAAAATCCTATTACCTCGGCTGCCATTTATTGAAAATTGCAGCAATCTGCTTGTCAGTTTACTGCCCATTAGTCTGCAATAATGGGTCGCCAATGCATTTGTCTATTACATGAAGGGTTTAGGTATAGAAAGAAATAAAGGGTTGCAGTGTCATTTGCTATGGGCTCATAATGTATCCTCGTCCATAAAAAACTTTGAAATAATGGGCCCCTCTGCCTCACCCATTTATGTGAGTGTTTCTTGACCCCTCGACACTTAATTTCGCCCTAAAGACACTGCAAACCCTTTATTTCTTAAAGAGGCACTGGTACATTTGAAAAATAGTGCGCCCTCAAGATTTTTCAAAATCGATATTTTTGCATGGTTG
This sequence comes from Ophioderma brevispina, assembly GCA_023653785.1. Taxonomy (NCBI): domain Eukaryota; kingdom Metazoa; phylum Echinodermata; class Ophiuroidea; order Amphilepidida; family Ophiodermatidae; genus Ophioderma; species Ophioderma brevispina. Next base: position 8,412 of record JAMKCH010018857.1, read on the forward strand.
TAAAGTTTTTATATACAAAAGCCCTCACCCGAAATGATTACGACCAAATCAGCTTCCTTATGGGTAAACGGAGCGATTTTGTAATTTAGCGTCGCCGGCGACGCGAATTCAGCAGACGAAGAAAATCGCGTTTAACACAAGAACACGCACGCCGTATGCATGTTTCCCATGCTATGCACACTGTTGACCGGTCTATAACCTTTGTGGTTCTAATATCAGTGAGTACGAGTCAAAATATGCATGTAATATACACATTTGTTGATAAAGTTATGGAAAAGTTTTAAAAGTGGCCTAACAAATTACCGGATATCTTTTATCTTCATATCAATGTCCCTATCTGTTTTGGGTATGTTTTTTTATGGGTAAAAGATATCCTGTTCTTCCATTTGGCCTAGACTATCATTTGAGAGCAAATGAAGGAGAAGAAATTTCAATTTTGTGAAAATGTGCCGTGCCGCTTTTAAATGATTCCCCACTTGAAAGGATTACCTAAGGAAATTATTCTTATTTGGTACAAAAAAAAATGTGTGTAATTTCTAATTTCCATTGGAGCGCAAATAGGAAATCAGCCTGTTTTATATTGAAAATAAGGCCTATATAAAATCGCCTTCTGGAGCCAAATGAAAGGTAAGAAATCTTACGAAGGTCTAATCTATATGAATCCATGTATGAAAAAAATATGATCCTTGAAAACTCTTATTGCACCTTTAAATAAACGAACAAACAAAAATATGCTTCTGATAATGTTAGGTAATTGTAAAGGATTTATTGTTCAAAATAAACTTTCTTGTGTAATGTTTCAATGTCAGTTCTGACTAATAATTTGGCAAATAAGATGTAAGTCCATCCATAAAGACCAACGGTCTTAGCTAGCATATCTTCTGTCTTTTGACAAAAACTTTTAATGTTGTAGCATCAATGTTTTACACTCCAAACCTGGCCAGTAATCTATGGTGAATACATTTGCAAGTCCAACCATAAGAGTTTTAGCTAGTGAACATCAACTTGTCTTTTTGGATGGTCAATTTCAACATTCCAGTTTTGAACCAACATTTATTCCCATTAATAGGTAATCTGTCTGGTTATGTCAACCCTTACCCTAAACTTAATCACTAATCCAGAACCCTAACCCAAACGTTAGTATACACTAAACATATGCCTAATCCTATTCCTAACCTTGTAACCTTAGTTAATTAGAGGTGCATTTTGTGATCCTTACACCCCATTTTCGGTTTATGGTTCACTAGATATCCCTGAAAATGCTTATTTACAAAATTTCATTTGATTTTGACTTGGCATTTGAATGTTATGTGCATATGTATGCATCCCACTGCCCCATAGGCCACTTTGTTGTAATTTCTGTCAATTTACTGACAGAAATACAAAATTACGTATCTATTCAAGAGCAGATCAAAGGTACATAAAATTAGGCACACATACTATACCTAGACCAATGGTTTAGATGATATAAAAATCTCAACATTTTTAGGTAAGTCGGGGGGACAAGGCTGCAGATCATGAAATGAACCTTTAACTTAAACCCAAACCCAACCTACAATTATCAACTGTGCAACATCTATCCCAGAGACATAGGTGGTTCCTAAACAACTACCTTGACAGGCAACTGTTTTTTTCCAAAATGACAGGCTAATGTAACATCCTGGCTAAGACTGCATAAAGAAGAGGAAACTTCTCATAAGGTATATTCTTATTTTATTTTTTCAGAGTCACCTCTCTGCAGTTGGGAGTCCTCCAGATCATCCCAGTAAAGGCCACTGACGCAGGCAGCTACAGCTGTAGTGCACTCAACTCGATAGGGACGAAGACGAGCCCTCACTTTCAGCTCGACATCACTACCTTGGCCAGTTTGCCCCAGCCACTACCTCATGCACCACTGATCATGGCGGGTCCTCAGAATACCACGCTCATGTCGGGTTCGGCGTATTTGCTCGAATGTGCGATATCGTCTGTATCGCTGCGAGTGGAGTGGAGTAGGAAAGGTTTGTTAATGAACTAGATTTCCTTTGTACAAAAAATTGGAGGCAATCTCCATCTGGTTAGAATAATGTAATGCCATCCAGATTCAAAGATAAAGATGATTGATTCTCCTCCCTTTATCTCAACATTTCCCCTTATTCTTGACTCTTCTCCTGTACATTTTCGAGGATAAAAGGAACTGTGTGTGATTTCGTCTTTGAACCTTATTTTTTTTTTCAATCACTAAAAATTTTACCTTTCCATAAGGTTTTATTTTTTCAAACATGAAAGGTTGCTCGTCCAATCCCCCTGATTTTACCCAGAAGTAGCACAATTTTGATAATTAGATGAAAGGCCACTCATAGGAAAGGCCATTGCCAATACGCCTTAATTCCTAAATTTCATTTAAATTTAGGAACAAGGTACTGTCTAAAGGCCCATAGATTACTAATAATTTCGTATTTTCGAGCATAACATAAAAAGCCACATTATGTTTTATAGCATCATAATGGGAAAGCTCAGGACTCAGAAAACTATTTGCCCATGAGATGAGGAACAAGGCAAGTTCTAATAATACCAAAATTATTAGATTTTGATGTCGGGAGTGGTTGGTGGTTTATCGAGGCAGAGAATGGGAAGTGTCCCTTTACAGAAAGAATTAATTTTGAAAGCTTAGTAGGTCTAGTGATAGTGGTTTTGCACTAGAATGGAATCAACAAAATCAATGGACACTTCAGATGGAAATGTCAATGTATTTCAATGACGTTATTGTATGTTGGTGTGTGTTATTGTTTGCAGATCCACTAGTTGCAGGCACACAGTGTCACCTGTGGTTATACAGTGGCCAACAAAAAAAAATACACTAAAAGTTACCCCCAATTTCAGGTAATAATTGATTTTTGAAAAAAAGTTCTATCTCAAATAATGGGAAAAATCTCGTAAAAAACTTGGTTGGTTGATACAGAATTAGGAGAGGATTTGAGATACGGCGCAGTTGAACCGCGAAACCACTTTTTCAACCCATGACAAGTAAAATTCAGGTGTTGATATCCGAGCACGGGGGGTAATCGAAGGCATAATTTATGACAGATTCAGATTCCTATATTTCAAATTCCAGGATTAGATCATTGTCTACAGTACAATATTCATTTTCATTTAACATTTACAATCACGATATCTTTGTAGTAACCAGCGGCCCCATTTTTCTTCCATTTATTCTTATGTTTTGAACCGACTACCCCCATTACAACAAAATGTTGGAGTGATTAGTGTTGTGCGCCCTCAAGGAGGATTGAAGGAATGCAACAGGTAACCATGACAGATGAGCTAATGTGAGCACAACTTGTTATCTACTACATTCATATCACATAGTCTGAGGCAATTTACATATGGTTGACTTTTACCGCAAATAACCAATTGGCTAAAAAAATGCGAGCGGGTATCTTAAAAATGTTTATCCTTGTATTTTGCATTTGCTGTAGATGGCAAACAATACCTCCAGACCGTCAGCGAGATCGTAGGCACATAATCTCTGTTTACTGGACTGCGAGTCTCTGACAGCGGAGTCTACATCTGTAAAGCAACTGATACATGAAGGGCTTCAGTAGTTTCCACAATCAAGAGTACACTTAAAGTACTAGGTGAGTTCTGTATAGTGCCTTCTCCCCACGGCTGTTTGAACGTCTCATTTATTATGACAAACTGTAGATGAAACAAAAAATATCAATGGCGACACAGTTTTCAACTGATGTGGATTATTTAATGCACTGACTACTTCATGTGGAAATTTTAATGAAATTTCATGTGGCAGAATATGATTTTTTCTTAAAAAAATCTAGTTTTAAAAACCGTATTTCTTTAGGGAATGGCCATATAGCGGAAGGGCACTAACATACAATCATAACCTTTGTAGGCCATATGGCAAGATTCCACCCATGGATTTTTCTTATTTTTACAAGAGGTAATAGTCTCTGCTAGTCCCTACTAATATCCGTTGTCAAAATTGTGTCGCCAAGCAACCCCCCAGTAGACCGCTTTAAAAATAAAAACAATTTGTCTGGGGTCAAACCGCTGTGTCCCTTAAGAGAGTGAAGGAATAGCAGGAGAGGGGTAAGGAGAAAACGTGGGAGAAACTGGTTCGGTTTTCAACCAGGGCCAAGCCATAGAAATATAACAGAAAGACGTGAATCGTGTGTATATGGAATAGCCCAAGCCGTAACCGATTTCTCTCACACTCCGCGCGCCGTGGTCGTTGTTTGTTGCGTCAGCACTCTCCGTCCACGTCACTTTTTGTTACGCACGCACCACTCATATAAAATCTGTGCGTCACACGTTATGTTAGGTCAGTGTTGCATTCCCCGTGTTCCATTTCTGATCGGCCGATTTTTCTCTGCACTCATTCTGTGAAAACCAATCGCTTGAAGAAACCATGCCTCCCGAATGCACAAAAAGTCTGCCGATGACCCCTGTTAATTTTGCTTAGGAAAAGAGATATTTGAGTCTGAGTGACAGCATGTGGCATCAGTTGTTGTTTTTGTTTTCACTCGCTAAATACGACGAACGTAAAATACTCGCGTATTCATAAATATGCATAAGGACTTTCCAAATAAGACGATACGTAAACCAAATATGGTGGTGCCCAAAACTATGATAATGAAGTGCGTATGCTCATTATAATACTTTTTGGCACCTCGATTTTGGTTACGCCGTTTGTGGAGAATCCGCTTGTCTATCTTATATATGTCTTTGGGCCAAGCCCATCACCAGGGATACTATGCTACGAGTGTTCCAGGCCCGGCCAGCTATTTGGTGCCATTGTGTCTTTGTTTGATGATGCAATCGCCACGTCCAGCATTTGGAACTTAGTAGGTCATTTTTCGTGCAGTTAGGGTTAATTTTATTATAAGTCTAAATACAAATAGTTGACCGGGCTTCTCAGGCTCCAATAATAAGGCAGGTGGTTGATCAGGATTTAAAAAAAAAAAAACATTTTTGCACAGTACAATATTCTTCAAAAGGTCCTAATCTTTCCAAAATTGAGTGCTTTTGCACCAAAAGTTGCTACAGTTTTACATAGTGTGTCTAGTGATGCCAAGATCATTTTAGTCCCCATATAGTGGATAGTTTGTTACCACAATGGATGTATGTGTGTCTGTTATGTCTGTAATCCACTACCAAAAAATGCAACTACCCATGAGCATTAAACTTGGTAGGGTGATGGACTAAGATGACATCTGGTGCTGCATAGCATGCAGCCAGATATCCGCATATTAATGAGTAGAAATGAGCTCATTTGCATATCAACAAAAACTTCTCATTTAAAGGTGCATTTCGTGATTCCAGCACATTATGTTTCATCATTGTTTCACTAGATATCCTTGAGAAAAGCTTATTCACAAAATTTAGTTGATGCCGATTTTGTGGTATGAGCGATTCATTGTTTACCATGGTCCCATAGGTTTTTGTCCGTTTACGGACAGAAAATACATATGGCCGATTTCTTGCAGATACGACCGAATTTGCACGTAAGATTAGGTACCACAGGATTACTAAGACTAACAGTTCAGATGATATCAAGTCTCAACTTTTTAAGGTAGTCAGGGGACACGAGGCTGTGGATCACGAAATGCACCTTCTTTAATCCACTACACCGACTAGATGACAAATAACATTTTAAACTTGGTAGAGTGATAGACCAGGATGACTTGTAGATTTGGCCCTCCAGATATTGCATGTTAATAAGGTCCATGGTCCGAATTCGCTAATAGCCTAGTTCCCAGGGCCCCCAGATTTTACCGGAAGTGGTCAAATTTTGGTTCAGAGAAAGGAACTATCTTTCTCATTTACCCTGTGAATCTTAGGGCTAAAGATGTTGGTTTGGGATGTTATGAGCGAAAATTGCTCCATTTTGTCAACAAGTATTAATTTTACACAGTGTCTACGGGGCTACAAATCATGTTTTTAACTCCTCCATAAAAACCGGGTTGAAATATTGGCGAAACTTTACAGATTGGGGTTTGGAGTGAAGGCCCATTTTAGTAATATAAAACTTTTACGTAGATTGGGTCATCCCTTTAATGATTATTGTCCACAGATGTTCACTTAGAGGCGATTCAGAGATTTCAAAATATTTTTTTTTGAATAATTAAAAAAGTCCACTAGAAGTAAGATAGTCACCTAAAAATGTTCAATTCCAAAGTTTGAGATTGAATCAGATTTTTCGTTTTTCAGGCAGTAAAACATTATGTACAGTATTACGTGCCATAGTAGGACCATGTGTATAAAAAAAATTCCGGATCCAGAATTTTATAACAAGTTGTAATTTTCTTTATGAAGGACCTTCGATTTGAGCTTGCTATTACACAGTGATAGTATATGGACAAGCACTATGTACGTGCCAAAACAAAAAAACAAGATTTGTTGAAAAATGAGGGGGGACCGCCCTCCCCTGGAAATCTTTTAGTCAGCCTTTAATTTCACATACAATAAGATATTGATATCATTTTCAATCCCCTTGGACAAAACTATTTTGGATGTGAAGGGTGAAGCACCTTTGTAAATATGTGATATAACATACATTTGTACCAAGGGACACTTCAATTAAGTTATGAAATTTTTCGGTTCACACAAAGTATTTAATAAGTAAAAGAAGTTTTAAAAGGGGCATTTCGTGATCACAGCTCGTCCACCGATTACATCGAGAAAAAGTTGAGATTCATCGGAAACCGTGAGCCTTAGTATAGTAATCTATGTTACCCAATTTTACATGAAAATTTGGTCATAATCTGTAAGAAAAGTGCAATTTTGTATTTTCTGTCCGCATTACAGCACAGTGGGTTTTTTTAATTGGGGACCGTGGGAGGAAACAAAATTTGATCATAACACAAAACCACAGCTCGGGATCAACTCAAATTTGTGAATAGCTTTTCTCAAGGATATATTGAGTGAACATGAATAAAATAGAAGGTGCTGGAATCACGAAAGACACCTTTAATGCAACGTATTACAATCTTGTAATTAATTTGGAGAAGTTAATCCACAAGTTGTTCCAGAGGCTAACTATGATGGAACTGAGTTAACTTGAGGCAAATTCTGTGCTGTGATGATTCAATAGTTACTTGGACAATGGTGGCCTTGCACGGACCACAAGTTCTCGCTCTGCCAATAGTTGCACACAATGTTCCAATACTTCACTTTTTAGTACAAGAAAGTTGTTTTTGACCTAAAAAAAACACTGCAACAGAAACAATTTTGGGTTATCATACTTCTAAATTGTAAAGGAATAATGTGTCAAAAGTCTAGAAAAATCAACAAGGGGCAACATGTGAAAAATGGGGGGGGGGGGAGTTTTATACAGAGGTGTCAAAAGGTTAATAACAGGTCTGGTTTGAAAACCTACATCAACTTATTCATTTGGTCTGAGGAGCTAAAAAGGTATAGTTTGCCCATATCACCGGTCATTAGTTTCAGGATTATAGGGTATAATGGTTAAAGGTCATCCGGGGTTAATTTATTTCAGAGGAGTGCTTCTGAATTTGATGAAACTAGTCTCGAATTGTTTGTCTGGTCATAACATATAAACAAGAAAATGCATATTTGCTCTGACTGATTTGACATTTTAGTATTTGTAATTAGATGGTAAGTATAATGGCCCTATAGGATATGTAGACCATTGCTACATTTTGACTTCAAATTACAAGACCAAATGGTGAAACGAGTGCAAGTATTATATTTCTAGTCCTTTCAGGACATTCTGAAGAATCTGGGACCATTTTGAAAGAATTGTGAGCATTTGAGAAATGTTACCAATGATGGACCTTGAAAGTTATTGCACTAATAATATTAAACTATAACCACAGGTAGGGCAAACTTTACCTGTGTTTTTAATTCTTAGATATGGCCCAAAATGTTGGTATAGATCAGTACAATATACCTACTTAGATTTTCCCGTACAACCTGTCGCCCCTTGCAAATATGTTTTCCTCAGTAAAAATACTTACAGACTTGCTATGTTATTCGCTCATCATTTCTAAGTATAACACACCAAAAATGTTTTTGTTTGCAATATTTTGAGGGTCAACCTATTTAAATTTCTTGCACTATTTTACCATTGTTTTCCTCACTAAAATACTTACATACTTGCTATGTATTCGCTCCATCATTTTAGTTAACAACACCAAATGTTTTTGTTGCAATTATTTTGAGGTCAAAAACCTTATTTAAATTCTTGCACTATTTACCATGAGGATGTTCAAGTAGAATGACTAAATTATAAACCATATGTATGTTAAACTATTAGCTACTTTGTTTGATTGGGGCAAAAAAAAACTCAGAGTGGTGAACATGCAAAAGTATTTTGGATAAGTGTGACACACACAGTTAGTAACGGAAGGACATCGGTACTTCTACACCTGCACTCTTCGAGTGGCCGCGTACCCAGGATGTCAGCAGTGGGGGAAGCAGTGAAGGAGTTAAAAACTGGTGTGTTATCGACAAGGGAACATACATTCATTCTCAGACAACACTCTATTCAAGCGGCAGGAGTTCGGAGAACCAGTATAAACATGTGGTTGATAACATGCAGTGGGTAGCTAGGATTTAATATTGGGGGGCCAGTGTCGCATCTCAAACGACAGAAAATGGGTAGGGTCCAGGGGCCGCTTAGGCTCTGTTGGGGTTCCAGGGGCGAGCCCGGGTGGGGTCGAGGGGGCAAAGGCCCCTGAAAATTTGGGTTTTATATGCTAAAATGTCTTTGAGGTGCTAATTTGGATAGATTTTGGTAAAAATTTACTGTCGCACGCTTCTATTGTCCATTGAACTTTAAACCTATTACTTTGCAGACAATCGGCCTTGCAAAGTGCCATGACCTGAATTTTTCAAGTGAACCGACGGGCTCATCTCAACCGACGAAATAATTATTGGGGGGGCCAGGCCCCCCTGCCCCCCCTCTGGCTTCGCCCCCTTGATAACATGCCCAGTACACTTAAATCTGCTTCGCTGCCCCCAATTTAATGATAATGTGTACGCCACTGTTCTGTGCAGGTAAAAAAAAATGCAATGGGCTGTCATTCTCTCTCTGTTTTACATCTCTTGCTAAAAGCAATTCTGTTCATCAAACAATTTGCAGAGCTTTGTCAGTAAATCTATTGTCATTTGATCTTTCACACTATTTTGTCAACAATCAGTTTGTCATGAATTGGGTAACCTTTAGCACTCAGAACTCCATTTCTTTGAAAAAACAAAAGCGGTTTGTTTTTGTTAGTGAACAAGATATGGTGTGTTCCATTCACATTGGATTTAACCACTTTTTTGACTTACATAAGTCCAAAATCACAAAGTACACATAAGATTTCAAGAACAAAATACCAAGAAACTTAGTAGCAGTGTACTTGGGGATCTCTTTGCCCATAGCCATGGACTGTGCCTTCAACTGGAACAAATATGACTGGAATGTGATTTAGTGTTCAGGATGTGGCACATGACCTTGTATTGTATAGGTTTGGCAGTATCAATCAGGTCAGTTGAGCAATGAGATATGTGGAATGCAATGCCCTATTTAGTTTGTGAAAGGTCTCATTTAAAATAAAGATAGAGAGTTGATCTAGGGTGGTCCTAGAAACCAAGGCCAAGTTCAGATTATACGGATCATCGGTGTTATATGTATCAGAGTTGTCGTTTTTAGTGGATATCGGTAATATACTTTACCGTTATCCGCATATGTGGATGATGAGATAATTGGTTTGGAATGTGTATCATCCGTATATGCAGTGTTAAGTAAGCGGATACCCGTATATGAGCACATAACGGTATATCCTGGAGACCTGGGTCACGCGCACAAGCATATTGTGATCACGTCAATACCCTATGTGATAGTTATCAACTTTCATGTTCTTGACCATGTTTATTATAATTATGACATACTCCATTCGCTCTCATAAAGAAAATTAGTTAATAATATTATGTACATATATATTTATAGAAAAAATAAATGTGATGCTGATGTGCAAGTCTTCTTGAGCACCCGGTCCACTTTGCCATGGAATTGTTTTTACCCAAACTCTGGTCATTGATGGGGGGGTACATCGACACTATCACATAGAGGAAAAAATGAGAAAATGGTTTGTACCACATTCAAATGGCGGTCCAACAACGGATTTTTGTGTTTCACACACAAATCTCCCGCCGAAAAAGGGAAAACCACTTTCCCATAATATTTAGGCCTACATGCTGAATACAAAAATTAAAACGTTACTCCGACGATTTATTAAGGGGCCAAATAGTTTTGAAAATAGCACCACCACAAAACGTCATGGCCGATTTGAATTTTTTCACCAAAATGCGCAACTGATAATTATGGCAATTGCATTAAATTTTGGGCAAAAATCATTTAAAACATGGTGTACGAAAAACAAACATGTGGTGTATGTGGCCCCCCCCCATCACTTAAGTGAGATTAATTTGCAAATTTTCCGTATAGTCCTCCCTCCCCTTGCCGCAGTTTGTCCACTATGCGGCCATGTAGGCCTACTTTTTTAATTACTCATTTATCTTAGCAATGAGAGAGTTGTTAAGCTACGATTTCCCCCTTTACAACTTCCGTTGTATACGGTATAAATATGCCGGTGTGTTTATAGTGGCAAATAATACACGAAGATATTCTCCAATATCCATCGATTTCGATGGATATTTTTATCCGCCCACTACCACACTGACCCACGATAACAGAACGACTTCGACTAATACCGTATATTGTCTGTTTATAGTGTTGGCCGGATACGGTTTAGATTTATATTTATACGCTAATATACGGTTGGATAATTTTCCTCACTATAAAAACGCTGTATGAAGCCACCCTTTCAAGTCTTACCTCTTTGTACATGCGGAGTGTCTAAAACACAAATGTTACAAAAAAAGTGCCCTTAATTTCAGGTCTTTAAAACGATATTTTGTAACATATGAAAAAGGATTTGTGTATTTTAAGTTTCAGCTTTTCAAAACAGCCAAAACCCATTGAATTGGGGTCCTAAATGACCTGAGTTGTTCCTAATTGCATGAAGTCTTTTTTTTGTGTCGCCTGCTTCAAGGCAGAAGACACATGGGGATCACTTGTCCACTGCAGTTGTTGTGTGTTTTGTTGTCTGTTGTGAAAAAGGTAAACTTTGCCTGTACTCGCCACAGACTTTGATGGATTTAAACCAAACTTGGTCACAGGTGCAACAGGACGTCCTCCATTTGTTGATGAGGGGGTCAAGGTCACATACCAAGGTCAAAGGTCCTGTGAGGTCAAGATTGTAAAATAGGCCAAAACCATTATGTTCTTTTGGTTGATGATGCATCACGCTACATCCAAAAAATCCGGGACTTAATGACATTTTGCAACCATGGCTGTGGGATTTGTGTGAGATTGTTGTGGTCAAGGGTTTTTAAAATAATTGGTTTGTAGCACAGTGAAATAATGTTGTAGTAGAATAAGTGATTGAATGCCTCCATTGTTACATGCTATGGATTGTTACTGGTAAAAGGTACAGGAGTCACCCAAAGTACTATTGTTCACTTGAAAATAGTTGGACAGGGTCATTGGGCATGAATTTGCACAAATACAATAGGCAAACGACCTTGCATGTGTTCGATATTCCCTGCACTCTGCAGTCAAATCTAATGAAAATAAGCCCTGTGATGTCGTCATATGACCATTCACAAAGCTGTGATACCGGAGTAAGGTTTTACATTTTCTTGGGCCTTCACATTTTTTGGCCTTTCATGTACTTATATAGCCTTTGCGACACGGCGTGGAGATTGTCCGCTTTTTTGGGCCGCTGTTTACAAAAAAAAAAAACGCCCTACTAGTTTTTATGACTTGATGATTGCTCTGAAAGTTACAGTTGTCAAGCTGTGATCTTATGGATGATACTCTGGAAATGGATTTTGAATTTTGGGTGTGAACTGGTCATTCTTGTAAGGTGTTTTGTTGCGGGAAACTGATTTTCAGTGATAAAATTGCATGGTGTTTCCGATACTTCGTCATTATGAAGATTCCAGAGGGCGGGGTTTTGTATCAGAATCAGTACCCTGAGTTACCGTTGTGGGAGCGTGTTGGATTTGCGGGCTTTTGTGTCCTTGCGCCCGATTGATGTTGTTGTGTTTATGAAGTCCGTATGAGGCGTCTGTACAGATTACCTACAACCCCGGCCTTGCTCAGATTCTCTGCTGCACCATGCAACTTACCACTGTTTTCCTAATAAAGTCTGCCTCTGTTGAGCCAAAAATGCTTGTGTGTTGTGTATATTAATTTATATCAGTATATTATATAGAGTCATTTTATGACATAAATTCATGATTAGCATCCTCAAATATCCACAGTTTTTGACCATGTAAAGGATTCCCACGATAAATTGTTAGGCATAGAGTAGTGCATTAAATATTCATGAACTCATCACTGTTTACCCCAGGGAGTCTATATACATAGTTTACCTCATTGGGGATTTCCATGATTTCCCTTGAAGGATCCCGGGACCGTTGACACGCCGCCTCGTGTCCCGTGTTGGCTATGATACACACACAGCGCAAGTGCCAAGCATTTGAACAGTTGTTGAAAAAATCCCAATCATAATTTTTATTGAGAGACAACTTAATTATTCCATCGGTATTTATCTACTAAGTACATATTCATTTGCGAGTTGTGCGCGATTAAAACTTTATATGACTTTTGTTAAGCGAGCATCAGAATTAATCTCAGCAGGGCCGATTACCTACCTATCAAAAAGCTGACAGTTGTTAACCACCACCTAATTTTGAAATCAATTTGAACAAATACAAGCAGTTTATGTAATTTTAAGCCTTTGTTCTCTTCATTCTCTTTCGGACTTTTTTTTTGCACTTTTACAGGATATTTGTGGTTTCGGGGTTGGGTGAGGCAATCCTCCAATATCATAAATGGTTTTATGGTTTACTGACTTTTACTTCCCAAACATCCACATATTAATCAGAAAAAATTAATTACTAGACCATATTCCTTTACAAGTTTTTTTTTAATATAAAAACAAAAAAAAATTAAAATACCGTTTCATGAATAAAGAACAACAAAATTAAAGATATCAATCTTACACAAACGTCGACAGACCAGCTTGGAATGCATCCACTCGCACCGTTTCCACAAAGCTCAAGGTGAGTTTGATCGATCGATATTGCTTCCCCCGTCCAGCCTCCCAGGTCAATGGCCTTGGCCACATATTATTTCGCAGTTTAAAAGTTTTGTGACAAAGTTGATGCGCATGCCGGGGTACCGTACAGTTTCCTCTCTCATACTCAGTCAGAACCCCTTAGGATCCCCTTCAATTCCGTGAAATAAAAACACAATCGACAGAAATAAATAATTCAGATTTTCTGTGTTATTTTTTTCGAGTACATCTCCTTTTCAAATATTATTTAACATTCCAACAGTACATCAGTTCATATGCCGGGAGCGGACCATGCCACGTGACATTACCGTACCAATCACCCCATGTATAATGGGATCAAACCAACCACAAAGTTAACAGGCTTCCATCCATCAGTTGTTTAACATTGCAAAAACCAAAATCCACAATGTAAATTAGCCTCAAAATTATTTTCAAAATCATGTTAGAAATGACTAACATAGATTTAAAATCGAATCAATGCATTGGTTTTTAGTGTAAATCGTCATTTTAGCTTGAAAAGCTGTACAAAAATGGCCGAACGACGCGACAAACCCCGACGGCTAATGGCCCCGACGCAGTGGTATTTGACACAAAACAAATGTTTTAGAACTCAGGTTAGAATACTTCAATTTCACAACCGTTATTGCAACTTTTGTGATCAGAAATTACAGGGGTGGTGACGTATTCCTTGGTCATGATCTGAAAAGTCATGAAAGATCAGTATAGTTGAAAGCTAGACCTGGCTTGGGAATTTTCCCAGACCGTTTTTTAATCACAGTGAAATTGGAACCCAACGCGACATTTCTGAATTCATTTATATTTATATTTCTTTTTTCACCTTATTTTGGAAAAAATGACTCGTACTTCATTTTTATTATCCTTTTATTTTCTTGCTCCCCCCTCATTTCCCGCGGGAGGCAAGATTTCGCCGTGAAGGAGCTTTCCCAAATTCCCCACTTTTTAACCCCCATTGGCGCATATGGGGGAAGCACAATTGTATCACTTTCTTCTTAGCCCTAGATAAGGAAGCCTTATTCTCCAAAAACACTCCGTTAACTGGAGATAGCGCTTCGTTAACTGGATAGTAACAAAGCTAACCCCAAATAACCGTCTTAATCTTGGTTAACCAAGCTAACCCCAATAACTGTCCTTATCCCTTAATAACAAAAGCTTATCTCGAGATAAGAAAAGCTGAACCCTAAATAACGGTAGTTATCTGGTTAGAACAAAGCTGAACCCCCAAATAATGGTCCTTATCAAGGGTTAACAAAGCTTAAACCCCCAAATAACGGTCCTTATCTTTATATAACAAACAGTCCTTAACCCCAAATAACGTCCCTTATCTGGGGTTAACAAAGCTTAGCTTTAGAGAAAAAACCTTATCTAGGGATAAGGCCCCTTATCTCCAAATAACGCTCAGTTAACTCAAGATAACAAAGCTGAATCCCCAAATAACGATCCGTAACTGGGGTTAACAAAGCTGAACCCACAATAACGGTCCTTTGGTTGGTTCCTCTTTGGTTCACTCCAGAATCGGATTGTTTACCCTCAAGATAAGGACCGTTTATTTTGGGTTTCAGGCTTGTATCTCTAATATAAGCTTTGTTAACTTTAGATATAGACCGTTATTTGGGGTTCAGCTTTCTTAACCCTGGATAGATGGCCTTTATTGGGGTTACTTTGTTAACCCCAGATAGGACCGTTATTTAGGGGTTCAGTTTTGCTAACCTAGATAAGATTGTTACCCATCCCGATAATGTTCTTTATTATGGGGTGTCAGTGTTCTTATCTGGCGATACGGTTTGTCCCCCCCCCCACCCCGTGCCATTATCTTCGAGATGCAGAGTTCCTGTATATCCGAAGAAGCTTTGTTAACCCCAGATAAGGGTCGTTATGTGGGGTTCATCTCTGCATCTCGATACTTTGTAACTTAAGATTAAGGCAAGGCGGTTATTTGGGGTTTCAGCTTTTGTTAACACCGTAGATGAAGCGCGTTATTTTTGGGGGTTCAGCTTTGTTTATTCTCCTTTAACTGAAGCGTTATCTCTCGCGGCCTCCAGTTAACGGAGTGTTATTTGGAGCTAGCATGAAGCACAAGTGTAAATCCCTTTCGTTCTTATCCTCTAGAGAAGGAAGCCTTATCTCCCAATAACACTCCGTTAACTGGAGATATAACGCTCTGTTAACTGAGATAACAAAGCTAACCCCAAATAACGGCGTCTGTTATCTGGGGTTAACAACTGAACCCCAAATAACGGTCCTTATCTTAAGTTAACAAAGCGTATTCGGATAAGAAATCTGAACCCTAAATAACGGTCCTTATCTTGGGTTAACACAGCTTATTCTCTAGATAAGAAACCTTGACTAAGGGATAAGGGCCCCCTTACTCCAAATTGAACGCTCAGTTAACTCAAGATAACAAAGCTGACGCCAAATAATGATTCCTTAATCTTGGGTTAACAAGCTGAACCGCCCCAATAACGGTCTTATTTGGGGTTCAGCTTTGTTATCACCTCCAGATAGGGGCCTCGTTCTTGGTTTGGGGTTCACCTTTGCTAACTTCAGATAACGGTGTTAACTCTAGGTAAGGACCGTTATTTTTGGGTTCAGCTTTGTTATCGGTCCTAGATAAGCTTTTTTAACTCTAGATAAGCTTTGTTAACTCTATATAAGGACCGTATTTGGGGTTCAGCTTCTTAACCCTAGATATTAAAGCGCCGTTCTTGGGGGTGGGGTTTCACTTTGTTAACGGTGGCCAAGATAGGACCGTTATTTAGGGTCGTTTGCTAACCCATATATAAAGGATTGTTAACTCCAGATAAGGTGCGTTATTGGGGTTCAGCTTTTTTTATCTGGAGATAGGGTGACTTTAGCTCGAGAATAAAGACCTTAGATCCGAGATAAGCTTGTTAACCCCAGTAGATAAGGGTCGTTTTTTGGGGTTTCAGCAGCTCTGCTATCTCGAGATAACTTTGTTTAACTTAAGATAAGTTGCGTGTATTTGGGGTCCAGCTTTGTTACCCTAGATAAGGCGTCGGTATTTGGGTTCAGCTTTGTTATCTCCAGTTTAACGAAGCGTTATCATCCATTCAACGAGTGTTTATTTGGGCTAGAAAGTGATATACGTTGTGCTGAATCCATAGCGCATCCCTCTCGCTACGTTTTTTGCTACACTGTTTATTTAGGAATGTACTGCAGTGGTGTCATTGTGTGTGGTCAGTGATGTTCCGTAGTCATTTTTTTTTGGCAGTTTGGTGGCATCGGTGTGCGCCGAGTATAATTTAGTAGGCCAAAAATGAGCAAGCTATTCTTTTAAATCTTGGGATTTTAATAAATAATAAACAACGAAACATTGCTACTCTGCTCAGATTTTCTTCTTACTATAATCAATTATTGATTTTGTATGTACAATCAGAAAGTGATGAGTGATGGACAAGCAGTATGAATATGCAAACACAATTTGTTGGAAAATTTGAGTACAACCCTCATGCGAAAATTCTTATTCAGCCTTTAGTAACTATATAGTATATGGTGGCAGCCCAGTTCTGAAGGGGCTACTACGATATTGGTGTTTTTACTGGTACAAAGGAGGGGCCGGGTGGGAATTACATGTTGGTGATCTCTTTGCGCTCGGTGGGGGGGCCATTGGTGACCTCATGTGACCTTGAACCTCAGTCAGTCAAAATGTTAACGCCTATCCCGCAACGCGTTGTACAAGTATCTGGAGTTTCATAGGCTTAATGAATGTAACTTGTCGAAGGAAGGCGGATAAAGAGTTTCCCACTGAGCCAGATGTTTGGGCGTGATTTCGGGGCGAATTACAATGCAATGAGCTATTTAAATGCAAAAATCTCGTAATCACTATATTTTTGAAACGTGTCCTTCATATGCAAAATTTTCAACTGCATTCAAACCCATTATGGTTGCTCATCTTCTTTGCCATTTAAAATTTGTGATACATGTGGCTTTAGGATGCAAAGTAGCTAATAATAGCATAATTGCTGAATCGCTTAAAAAATACATCGGTATACAAAAGTCCTTTACTCATAAAGACCACAATGCCATACATCTTGTGTGTGAATCAGAATGAGGGGGGAAGGCTGGAGGTGTTAGAGGAGGGGAAGGCTTGGTGTGTTGGGGAAGGTTGGGGGTTGGGAGGTGAGTTGTCGGGAGTGTAGGTGAGGGGTCAGTGGGTGCATGGGAGGGGAAGGGTAAGGTGCATGGGTGAGGGGGGTGGTAGATAGTTGGGGCGCGGTGCAAAAATCGGAGGGGTAATGTTATCTTTGTGACCTGTCCCCCACCTTTGGTGCTATTCATTGGGGAGGGGTCTGGTGCATCATGCAGGAGCGGGCGGTGCATCATGCAGGATTGGGTCGGTGCATCAGGTTTAGGGGATGGGTTGGTGATTGACCTCAGTGTGACCTTGGTGACTTGACCTCATGTTACCTTGTTGACCTCATGTGACTTGGTGACCCATGTGACTTGGTGACCCATGGTGACCTTGGGGACCCCCGTGTGACCTTTGGTGACCCCGTTTGACCTCGGTGACCCCATATTGACCGTTGGTGACCCCAATGTTGACCTTGGTGACGGCCCATGTGACCTTGGTGACCCAGGTGACCTTGGTGATCCCATGTGACCTCTTGTGATCCCATGTGACCCCTGTGACCCATGTCATGGGGACGGGGGGAAGAGGGTGGGTGTTTTTGTGGTAACTGGTTGTATGTGGAATTGAATTGTGGTTTGTGTTTAGGCGGAACAGGTGTGTTTTTTGTGGGGCAGGTTAGTTTTTTGGAGTTAGGTTTGGAGGTTGTGGAGTTGCGTCGGGAAGGGTTGGGTGCTGCGGTGAGAGGTTCCATGTGGCGTCGTGATGGGTCCATGTGGTGTGCCTCGGGGTAAGGTTTTAATGTGTCCGCTTTGATTGGGAATGGGGCCATGTAATAGTTGGGGGGTTGCGTGGTATATCGTTGGTGATGGTCATCGGGGAAGGGGTTTGTGCGGTGCTCTTTGGTGACCTCATTTACCTTGGTGACTTCTTGTTACCTTGGTGTCCATTCATTGGTAGGGGTCGTGTGCATCAGGCAGGAGCGTGGAGGGGGCCTCAGTATAAATGGTTATTGACTCATGTGAACCATGTGGCCTCCAAATGTGACGCATTTATTACCCCATTTGACTTGTTGACGCCCATTGACCTTGGTGACCCCAATTGACCTTTGGTGACCGCATTTGACCTTCGGGACCCCATTGACCTTGGTGACTCCATTGACCTCGTGACCCATAACCTCATGGACCCCATGTCTGGATAAGATGGGGTTAGGGTAGGAGGAAGGGTTGAGTGTGGGGAAAAGTGTGGTGTTGGGGAGGTGATGGGAAGGGTGGGGCTTGGGAAGTTAAGGTGGGTGTTTTAGGAGGGAACAGGGTGGGGTTTGGGGGAAGGTTAGTGTGTTGGGAGTTGGTGGAGTGCTTCGGGAGGGTTTGGTGCGTCGGTGAGAGTCAGGGTGGGTTGGACCAGTGTAAGGTGGCCTTGGGGAGGGGACGGGGTGGGAGGTGATCTTTTTGACTTCATGTGACTTTGGTGACCTCAAGTTCCCTTTGTGCCATTCATTGGGGAGGGTCGGGTGCATCACACAAGCGAGCGGGGAGGACTATTATTTTTATGAGCAAAAATTAGCGTTTAAAATAAATAAAGCTATTAATAGGGCCACTGCATCATTGCTGCTCGGGTTAAAACAGATATATCTCAGGACTTGTTTGTTAGCAAACCATTCAATTATATTTGGTGATGCTTTAAAATTGGCTGGGATTTCTATAACGTTAGAGACCGGTTGCTTTTCTAAACTTCCATTTAAAAGTTGCTTGTTCGACCTGTCTATTGTGTTCTCTACTGATATGAACTTGGCCTTACTTGCAACAGACGCCCCCCCAATACCGTGGGAAACAACCTTGCATTTTGATGGGGGGGTAAATAAGGCTGGCCGCTTCAAAACCCATGGGCATTCAGGTGACATTCGGACTAAAAAAAATAGGGATCTCTGGGTGAGAAACGGCCAACATGCCCCAAAATATGGTTTTTCCGGGTGGCCAATTTGCAAGAATTTTTCCCCCACAATAAGGGGTCTTTTTAGAAATTTTGGAAAAATTTCACCCAAAATAGGGATCTTTGAATGAAATTTTCAAATTTTTCCCAAAAATGGAGGTCTTTGGTGCAGTTTTTGTTAAATTTTTAAAAAAGTATGGGGTCGTTTGGGTGAAATTTTCAAAATATGTGGGGTCCCTTCGGTGACAGCGATGCTGAAAACGGGGGGTCTTAACAGCCTTACATGTGCGGCACCTCCAATACTGGGAGTGCTAATATTATCTTTATAATATTGCTTTGACTTTTGTAGCACTTTTGAATGAATCACAGAATCAAAGTAACATTTGTTTGAGTGGGTATTCCTTTAGATTTGAAGGACCCTTTTTTATGCCACCAGGAACAAATTTCAATGAACAAGTGTATGTACCATTCATCATTGAACCCATGAGCTCATTGTATGTATCAGGATCTATGTTTAGTCCATTGAAAATCAGTGTACTATGCCATACCAGGGTAGCACTTTAGAATTATTTCAAATATAGTATGTATGTTGAACTACGTGGTCCGGTGTAGAAG
This sequence comes from Ophioderma brevispina, assembly GCA_023653785.1. NCBI lineage: Eukaryota > Metazoa > Echinodermata > Ophiuroidea > Amphilepidida > Ophiodermatidae > Ophioderma > Ophioderma brevispina. The sequence goes on from JAMKCH010018857.1 coordinate 28,218, forward strand.
TTGTGAGGGGACAATTAGGAACATTTGGGTGCGTATGTTAGGATTCACTAGTGAGCTAGTAAAAGAGCTCATTCCCTTGGCACAGTTCAGTACTTTCATTCACCAATGTATTTAGAAAATAACCCAGGTTTTTTGGGTATGATATATGGATACCCAGATCACATCAAAGCAGTTCTGTCATGTATGACAATCCAACCCTGCACTGTTGTCCTTGGTGGATGGCATAGTGTAACTCATAGTGATTGCATCACTCACTGGTGTTTAGTTGAATAAAAGTTCCAGGTCAGTTGTGGATCGGGTTTGTGTGATTACAATCGCGCAAACACGTCTCTGGTTACCACCTCTTCTATTACATTTGCGTGCTTCTGTTGATCAAGTAGAGTCATTGCCGGCTTTTGACCCATTTTGTTCAATTTCGTTTGGTACCCGTTACGTTATTGTTTGAAGATTTCCCATATGCACTCTGATTGGAAAGGCAACTTTTGTCCGCTCTGTAATACCACACAGAGAGCCTATTTCCCGACATGGCAAATATTCACTTTGATGCGTTTGTGTCCTCCTGTTGTGTTTTGTCACTTTCATTTTACTTAGCTTATAATGAATAGCATATATAGTACCCTCATTTCCATATTGTTCTGATAACCTGAATAACAAAATATAACCTTTAGTAGTAGAGGGCAAAGACCATTTTCCATGGGACTTGGTGTGTGATAATGTGTGACACACACATAGTAAGCCGGGCCTCAATTCCGCAGTCGGCCATGGCCGGAATCGACTGGATTCCCGCAAAAGGCTTTCACGCGAATATGTAGATTCTCACCAAAATCTCTCATTTTCAAATCCGTCGACCCAAGAATTGAGAAGTCCTTTTTTCATAACAAAGTTCGCACTAGCCCAGCCAACCACACCCGATGGTTTTGTTAAAACAAATTATGTGCGCGGTCAATTGGTGCGTTTCACAATGCCCAGGCGGCAAATGTGGTCAAACAATAGGGCTGTCCGGCTGAAATCACAAGTCGGCCCATTTTCGGCTGTGATTCCCATATCCGTATATTCCCATAAGACACTGGTGTAAACGGTTACATTGTGCCATATTGTTACCTGCACGATAGCAGCAGGCATAAATCTTCAGTTTAAAAAAACTGAATCAGTTTTTTGTTTTTTTGGCCCGAATTTACGCTTTTGATTATTTGGTCAAAGCCCGATTTGGGGTATTTTTCCTGCTGGATTTCACGGCGTTTTTTTTTTCAAGTTTTTTTTTTTCCGCTTTCAGTTTTTTTTTTTCGAAAGTTCATTCTCATGCCTGTTAGCAGAGACTGGCATGGTAGCCTCTACTGTGGAATAACATGTACATTTTTGATTACCTATTTGTTTCACTTACAACAAAGCTTGGCACTTACTTGCACATACGCCCCAACAAGTACCGTGGGAAACAAACTTGCAGTTTTGATGGGGGGGTATAAGGCTGGCGCTTCAAAACCCAGGGGCATTCAGTGACAGAGGACTAAAAAAATAGGGGTCTCTGGGTGAGAAACGGCCAAAATGCCCCAAAATATGGGTTTTTCGGGTGCCAAATTTGCAAAATTTCCCCCAAATAAGGTCTTTTTAGGAAATTTTGGAAAATTTCAATAGGGATCTTTGAATGAAAATTTTCAAATTTTTCCCAAAAATGGAGGTCTTTGGGTGACAGTTTGATTAAATTTTTAAAAAAATATGGGGTCTTTGGGTGACATTTTCAAAATATGTGGGGTCCCTTCGGTGACAGCGATGCTGAAAACGGGGGGTCTTAACAGCCTTACATGTGCGTCATCTCCAAGATGGGAGTGCTAATATTATCTTTGTTGATAATATTGCTTTGACTTTTGTAGCACTTTTGAATGAATCACAGAATCAAAGTAACATTTGTTTGAATGGGTATTCCTTTAAGGATGTGAAGGACCTTTTTTATGCCACAGGAACAAATTCAATGAACAAAGTGCTTGTAACATTCATTGAACCCATGAGCTCATTGTATGTATCAGGATCTATGTTTAGTCCATTGAAAATCAGTGTACTATGCCATACCAGGGTAGCACTTTAGAATTTATGTCAAATATAGTATGTATTTGGACTACGTGGTCCGGTGTAGAGGTTGTGAGGGGACAATTAGGACATTTGGTGCGCTATGATTAGGATTCACTATGAGCTAGTAAAAGCTCAATTCCCTTGGCACAGTTCAGTAGCTTTCATTCACCAATGTATTTAGAAAATAAACCCATGGTTTTGGGTATGATATATGATACCCAGATCACACAAAGTCAGTTCATGTCAATGTATGTACAAGTACAACCCACTGAACTGTGTCCTTGGTGGATGAGCATATTGTAACTCATAGTGATTGCATCACTGGTGTTTAGTTGAATAAAAGTTCCAGGTCAGTTGTGGGTCGGGTTGTTGATTACAATCGGCAAACACGTCTCTGGTTACACCTCTTCATAGTACATTTGCGTGCTTCTGTTGATCAAGTAAGAGTCATTGCCGCTTTGACCCATTTGTTCAATTTCGTTGGTACCTTTTACGTTATTGTTTGAAAGAGTTCCCATAGTGCACTCTGATTTGGAAAGGCCACTTTTGTAAGCTCATGTAATACCACACAGAGCCTATTCCCGACATGCAAATATGCACTTTGATGCTTTTTGTGTCCTCCTGTTGTTTTGTGTCACTTTCATTTTACTAGCTTATAATGAATATGCATATATAGTACCTCATTTCCATATTTGTTCTGATCACCTGATAACAAAATATAAACCTTTAGTAGAGGGCAAAGACCATTTTCCATGGGACTTGGTGTGTGAGTAATGGTGGACACACACATTATTAAGCACGGGCTCAAATTCGCAGCGGCATGCGGGAATCTGACTGGATTCCCGCAAAAGGCTTTCACGCGAATATGTAGATTCTCACCAAAATCTCTCATTTTCAAATCGACCAAGAATTGAGAAGTCCTTTTTTCATAACCAAAGTTAGCACTAGCCCCAGCACCAGCACCCAGATTGTTTTTAGAAACAAATTATGTGCCGGTCATGTGCGTTTCAATGCCCAGGCCGGCAAATGTTGTCAAAACAATAGGGCTGTCCATGCTGACATCACAAGTCGGCCCATTTTGCGGCTGTGATTCCCATATCCGTAAATTCCCATAGGACACTGTAAACTGGTATACATTGTGCCATATTTTTACCTGAACGATAGCAGGAGACTGGAATGGTAGCCGCTAGTTTGGAAATAACATGTAACATTTTCGATTACCTATTTGTTTCACTTACACGCTTGAAACAATCCCAAGAAATGGTGATAAAGGCTGCCAAATGGCCTTGAATCGAAGTTTGTTCTGGAGTGACGTCACGTTTGTTTTCACCTCCAATGAAATGGTTCGGAGTTACTAAAAAGTACGTGCAGTGTTGTGCATCGCGAAGTGATATTGCCAAAGGAGGGCCGATGATAAAGGCTAAGTACGGGCAAGTAACCCGGATGAGTAGACAGCCCTATTTTAAACGCCCCAAATTGCGATTTCCTTTTTTACACAGGGTTATTTTTGATTAAATTGCATCATTTATAGTCCTAAATTGACCACTAAATTAAGAAAATATGCAATGTTTTTGGATTTTTCATTTTATTTTTTTCCAGTAAGTTAGTAAGTTTCCAAAATCAATTGAAACTAAATAATTAAAAAAAAATGCATGCCAGGGTACGTTGTAAAAAAGCATGTGATCGAGATTGCCCAATAATAGATCGGCTTAGAACTCGCCAAGGTCATAATGTAAATGCAGCAAGATGCAATCTAATGTTCTGTAAATGGTTAGGTGATTGGCTATGCGCTAAAATAAACAAACAACACGGCAAACAGCTGTACCGATACGATGCACGGATGTTTATCTCATGATTAAGTAAGCTTTTTATCGATACCAGGTAACAGCGTCAATCGTAAAATACGTCCAATTTACCACAAAAAATGTAGGATTTGAGTATGCTTACGGCAAGTTTTACGCGAATCTGATCGGATTCCCGCTGAAACAGTGTGGCGAGAATCTCACGCGAATCAGATTCGGGGATTCGCGTCGAATTTGAGCCCTTGAAGCATGTTGTCTATCAACATCAAATGTGCATATTAAATGCCTCATTTGCATATTCTGAATGGCGAATAACAAGCAGATGGCCTACTCTGTGTATTCTCTGAACATAACACGCAAGGCGAGAACCACAGAATTCGAATTATCCTCAAGTGCTGAAATGTGTATAGTGCAGTACAGTATAGGCCTAGGTATATTGCAATGCATTATGGGATTGGTGTCAATCACTCTCCGGTTAATGGGTATTGGCATAATTTCAATTTGCTCATGAGTCATATTGTTTCTGATGAGTAGTGTAAGATAAGTGATTGTTACCACTGGCTCCTGTATATCTTTCTTCAAAGTTTGATTTTGCGCATGATTTTCTTCAGTATGCTAATTCCATCATAGTGCCAATACCTTTGGCAGTGCCTAAATTCAAGTCAAATTCCGGCATACATGTATTTCTCATTAGGGCAGCTTATGCACTGGATGATTTTTCACTATACTTTGTTCAGTACCCAATATGCAAAAAAAATTTGGATTTTGTTTAAGCACTTATGAAGATAATTCTGTTTTACACGTGCGCCTCTTGCGTAAAGCACGCAATGTGTATGCGGTGGCAGTATGACTTGCAGTTGCGCATACACACTTCTATATGAATTTTTGGTATTGCAGATCTTGCCTACTTAGTGATGAACAAAGTATAGCCACTAATAATAACTTTAACAGGTTAACTCTTGAGTCAATGTAGACATACTCATCTTGTTTTATAGCTGTTGATTTCAACCGTCTCTAATTTTTGTGATCATTTTTCAGTGTTAGTGGTGTATTACTACACAACGGTTATACAACTTGTTCATTTACCTTTCCATTTACAAGTTGAAGTTCCTATTTTGTTTCTTGATCATATCTGGTGTAATTCTTTGTAACATATTTGTTTATTTTAAATCAGGACCTCTGTGGAAAGTAGTAGGCCTACTGGTCACTGAATGGGGTTTTCTTGCATTTAGCATGCTGCTTAATAGCAGGGGAAATAACAGGGGTTGGTGTTCTGGTGGAAAGGGGGGGGGGCCTCATAATTTTCCAGTAACTTCCTCCCTTTTAATTTACCTTTCCAATTCTCTTTTTTCCTTCATCTTATTCACATTTTCATGTTGAGCTTAATTTCCCGGTCAGACCCATCTTGGGAAGTATGCCCCTCCCTCCTCCCTCTCCCTGTTATTTTTTGTGTTGTCTGCAAGAGAGCACATAGGGATTGCTTTGGTAGTGTGTATGTGTGGTAACAAATGTTGACTCAAATGTTAAAAAATCTTAAAAATAAATATTGGTTGACCAAAATGGGGCACATTTCATAGATACGCTTGGGTGAAAACTATAATCAAAGTATATTTTATTCAATTATTCTTATTCAGTGGGAGTGGTTTATCATGTTAACAAGAAATTTGATTGGTTTAGGTCAAAGCTCCGCCTATCCATTACTAGGTAATAGATGGATGGTGCGTGCAGCAATTACGCGGTGTAGTCAAATATATGACACGCGCAAACGGCGCATTTATACTGCGTCGTGCATGTCGTGTTGGTACACAAATGCAATTTACGCAGCGTGACGATCACCGCGCGATGACTTTGGTTCCTTGGATTGAAACATTTGTTTTCAAGAGGGGTGCAGTTATTTAAATGAATGAAAAAGAATGATATAAGAATATTTTTGACGAATAAATTATGTTGACAAAAAGCAAACATTACACAATACTAAATAAGAATGAGAATAAAAGATGAGATTTTTTGTTTTGGCCATCTTAGATGGTGTCATCATAATGGATGGGCATCCAATATTTTATCGTGGTGGATGCCCATCCATTATGACACCATCTAAGATGGCCAAAACATCTCATCTTTTATTCTCTAAATTGGAGTTGTTCAGTGTGGTGGCTAACCTTGTCTCTGTTACAAAAATGGTGACCTTGTGGCTGTTAAAAAATAGAAGAGATGACAATTAACAAATGGATAAATGGTGGAGGGGGAAAATCAGGGAATAAATGGCTTTAACTGTTTCATGCGTGAATGACTTCTCAAAAGCTTTTGATAATATTGACCACAAAATGGTTGATACCAATTGCTTTGTTTGAGTATGCCCTCTTCAGGTGTCTATCTCACAAAATAACAGAGCTAAGTACAATGCAAGTTCAAACTGAACTGTTTTATTTGGGGGTGGACCTCCACATTGGTGCCAGCTCCATTTTAGGCATGATTAGTGATGCATTGAGTTTAATCCACATAGGATCCACATTATGAATGGGCAAAGGAAAATAAATTGAAACTTCAAAAATCTAGTGTCAAGGTATGCAAGGTACTCTGACAAGAAATAATCCTGGAAGTAAACTGCTGTTCCTTGGCACGGAAGTCAAACAGGGTTCACTGGCAGTGCCCTAAATCAAGAGTTATTTGAAGTAGAATGGCTGGATTGATAACATGAATGCAAAACAGTGGTATCATAGATAATGAAAATTCAAGTGATGAACAACTTGGTCCTAATTCTAAAGATAGGGATAGTGTCACAGACTGTAATCTTTCTAAATACTCAAGGTATACCAGCGACTTATTTCTCAGCCCTGCCAAGACCTTATCTGGAACTTGAGCCTTCTTGTTGCAGAAGAGGAAAACATGAGTTTGTCACCAGAGCAAATGTTGCTCTGAATTGCTCTGAAGGATTCCCTGCTTACACAGCAAGATTCTTACTCACGATGTAACCCAGAGCTCAGAGTTTGTCACCAGAGCAAATGTTGCTCTGAAGGATTCCCTGCTTACACAGCAAGATTCTTACTCACGATGTAACCCAGAGCTTAGGCTAATTCATTTGTACTCTTATGTGTACTCTTAGCTCTACTCCAAGGGCACCCCCTTGATGTATTATTGATGCAGTACCTACAACTAAGTACTTGCAACGTACACAAGCCACTGGGTGCATAACAAAAACTGTTTTCTTAGCAGTACCCATCGTATAGTACTCTGCAGTTGCCTGCAAGGTGCTGTAATTTCTGACCGTTTACGAACAGAAAAATACAGAATTGTGATATTTTTTTGCAGAAATGATTGAATTTGCATGTCAGATTAGGCACACACACACTATACTTAAGCCAGCTGTTCAGATGACACAAAAATCACACCCTTTTAAAGGTAAATCAGGGGGGGGGGCAAGGTTGTGGATCATGAAATGCCCTTTAAAAGTGCAAAACCTTCGTTTATAATATAACTGACCTATAAATCAAGATTAAATTGCAATTTTCCAGCTGTCCTTCATAGTATGTACATGTACAATTTATTTATTCATTTATTCAATTTATATTTGTTTTCCCAGCTGCTTAGTCATCAATGTATTTGCATTATATTATAGTCCTTTCTTGGTTTTTGTTGGTTGTACCTTTTATAGTCACTGTATATAGCTTTTTATCTATATTATAATAGGCTACATTTGTCTGTGTGTCTGTCTGTCCTTTTTCTCGGAGGTCGGGGGTCATACGCTCACAAAACTTGGTAGGTGGGTGTAGCTTGGGCCCAGCCAGATCAAGTTTGATTGGTTAGTGGATGTGTGTCCCACAAGCTGAGTAATCACAAAACATAGATTTCAAACAAGTAGTGCTTTAAAAAAGCCAGGTGGTCGCGAAACCCGCAGACCACCAAGTTATTTATTAATTTTTTGTTCAGTCTTTTGCTACAAAGGGTGTTTTGCCTTTATTGGATATGCCATAAATGATATGATAATTAGAAGCTGTTGATGATGTTATCTGTTGTTGTTGTTGTGTGTTGTGAAAAAGGGTTAACATTTGCCTGCAATATCCACATACTTCGATGGATTTCAATCAAACTTAAGTCATAGGTAAAACATGGGATCCCTCATTTGTTGATGAGGTCAAGGTCTCACACCAAGGTCAAAGATCATGTGAGGTCACATAGGCTGAAAATGTAAAATTGACCAATTGAAAAGTTGAAAGTTTAATTGGAACCAAACTTGGTTATGGATACTACATATGGAAACCCTAATTTCTTTATAAGGTCAAAGATCACATTTCAAGGTCAAAGGTCATATGAGGCTTATCATTCACAAATCGCAACGGCAAGCAACACTAGCAGTCTCTTATTTTTAATTGTACACAATGTCAGCTTCAACTTGGGGTAACAATCATTGGTTCAACAAATGTGAGACCAGCCATTATCCTGAGACTTGTAATACTGTATAAGTGGAAATTTGCGCGTACAGATATTTTCGCGATTTTAAGAGTTTTGCCAAATGCGCGAGAATTTAATTTCATGGTATCGACATCAATGCAATACAAATCTATTGGAAAAAGTTATTTTCGCGCATTTTTGTTTTCGCGTTTTAATGTTCACTCGCGAAATTGGCGAAAATAAAAACCTCGCAAAAATTTCCACTTGTACAGTATATGATTTAAGCTGTGTCTCTCTAAGTGTTGTATAGGGTGTCAAATTTGGCTCCCAAATCTCAGATAGGGTTTCTTTTGAGCAGAGCTACCACTCAAAACAATTTACAGAGTTTCCTAAAAAAGCACATGAAGATTTTGATTTGGAATGAAATTAAAAAGAATTGGAAATAATTTTTTACACATTATTTTTATAATAAATTTATATAGTCATCTTCTATTAGTACTCCATGGAGTACCAGCTGCATGACACGCAATCTTGGACAGCTGCCAACATTCTAAATAGGTGTTTACTTCATTTGCTAGCGTTATACAATTGCCTCTTCAAAGCACTAAGGTGATATAAGTTTAGAGTGTGATGGTAATGGGTTGCCCTAAACAAGCAGCCAATCAAAGGTTTGACCACTGTAAAATGACAAACCACACAAAAAAATTATTTAGGCCTTACTCAAATTTGTGCAGGTGGCCATTGCTTAAATGGGGATTTCCCTTGTCCCTTATTTTTTTGTGGGCCGCCAGCTATAGCTGGCATGACCACTTAGCAATCCGTTGTGCATGTGTATGTGTGTATGTGTGTTTGTGTGTGTGGATGTATGTGTGTGTCACAAATTGTTTTTTTTTAAATTGACCTCAATTGAAAAGTTTAACTTCAATTGGAACCAAACTTCTGTCATAGGTGCACAATGGGATCCCTCATGTTGATGAGGTCAAAGGTCATGTTGAAAGGTCAAAGGTCATGTGAGGTCAAGTTGAAAAATGGGCTAAAAATGTAAAATTGACCTCAATTGAAAAGTTTAACTTCAATTGGAACCAAACTTTTGTCATAAGTGCACCATGCGATCCCTCATATGTTGATGAGATCAAAGGTCACGTGCCAGGGTCAAAGGTCATGGGGCGGCCCACAGCTTATATTCTTTGAATATAGCGAGCGCGAAAGCCGAGAACCGCGAAATTCTAGTTTGTTTTTAGTTTTTGTTTTATTTGGTTACCTGTGTGGTGTTCACAAATCTGCAGCGTTGACCGTAATTAAATGACAAGCATATGGAAAAGGACAGGAATGTGGGAGGACTGTTCCCCCCAAAAAAAACTTGCTTGGGAAGGGCCAAAATTTGAATGATTTGTGAAATGCATAAAATTACCAAAACTGTCACATAATTTGCTGTATTTGTCATCAGGCCCGTACGCAGTCGCACCCGCCCCCCAAATTCCACAAAACCAGGGGGAAAAAGGGTACACTTTTTAGTAAATTTTTGCATAAAAAGGGTCAAAATTTAGAGAAATTTTGACAAGTAAGTCCACTTTTTGGTGATGAGATGTTCAATTTTTTTTTTTTATGGGGGGGGGGTTAGGTCCACTTTTACCAAAAAAGTCCACTTTTTGGAAGTCCTGCACCCCCCAAAATAAATCCTGCGTACAGCCCTGTTTGTCATTTCTCTTTGGTGTAATGCAAGAGCTATTTTTGTAGCCAGAGAAATATTGTTAAACATTGCAGAAAATGCCGAAAAATGTATGAAAATTCAGAAAATATTTGGTATTTGTTAAGATTTGCTGCTTTGTTCTCATGCAGAAAAATAATTTGAATGATACGGTAAATGATGCACAAACATCTGTTCATGAATGAGATGGGTGGTTTTCAATCACTAGTCAATTCAGTACTGCATAATTTTAAAGTGCTGCACAACCCTTAGAACAGATTGGTGTAGAGCACACACAAAGACATGCAGTTATTAAACAGTCGGCAGGTCACCCAAGTACTATTGTTCACACTAAAAATTGTTGGACAGGGTCATTTTACATGGGCTTTCACGAATACAATAGGCAAACGACCTTGTCATTGTCCACATTCCCTGCACACGTAGCTCACACATCTGCAGTTAAAATCGATGGAAACCAGGCCCTTTTTTGTAGCACACAATTCAATTAATGATCTGGGGAGGCTTTAAAATTTGGTGGGATTTCTATAACTTCAGAGACCACGCTTTTTCAAAACTTAAAATTCGTCGCTTTTAATTCGTCGTTTTTAACCCCCAAACATCTTTTCACGGCATATTAGACCAACTTAGATATGCAGTTGACATTACGCAACAATAATACATGATTTTATAATGAATTCAGGTATTTTGGACCTCAAATCATGACATTTTCCAGAGCGTTTTCGACCAACTATTGAGGTCACAGCGATTGTATTGTCTTCTCGTGTACAAGAAAATAACGCATGTTGGCGTGACCTCCTGATTGACTGTAAAAGGATGACTCAGAGATTTTGAAATACAACTTTTTTGTGTATTAATAAAAAGTCAACTAAAACTAAATATAGTCACCTAAAATGCTCAATTGCAAAATTTGAGATCAACCAGATTTTTCGTTTTGATTTAGTTAACATTTATATGTAGTGTAACTGCCAAAGGATACTGTGTATAACAAATTTGAGCTCAGCTCTTTTATACGGTGGTAATTTGTATGTGGACACGCATTTTACTTGAAAAATTATTTGTTTGAAAATTGAGAGTGCTCTTCTCAGAAAATCTCTGAATTTTCCTTTAACCGACTTCCAAATTTGCAACCTGTTACACAGTGGCGTATTGGGCCCTACCCTCTCTGAGGGGGCAAGTTTCCAGTCTTGGGAAATTTTCCCTCTTAGGGGGTCAAAAGGCCAATTTTTCCCAGTCAGAGGGCTAAAAAACGGCCGATTTAGCATGATTTTTGCAATTTTTTTCCCGGCCAAAGTCATCAGGGGGCAACCTCCCCCCTTGCCTGTTACGCCACTGCTGTTACATGTTATTTTTTATAGTACATGGGAGTATTTTCAACTTTATGAAGTGGTTTTCTTCAGCTTCTGAATGAAGGACATGTTTTAATAGGTATAAAGTAACTTGAAGGATTTTTTATTAAAAGATTTAATCTAAATAGTCACGATAATTGAACCATTTTGCCATGGGATAGTGACAGCCATATTTAGCCTGTCGACGTCTGTAAATGTTCGACCTAAATATTTTTATTCAAAGTATTGTGAATGTCAAAGTTACTATACCCTGTTTAGTGTAAGGTGGAACATGACCCCTTATCCCAGGCCCCATATATTCTACACATTTTATCAGGTCAGGTTTCATTTTAGGGCCTGCTACTGGTATCCTGGTAACCAGTACTACCTGTCCCTGGGCCGAGTTGTCGGCGGCTAAACCGTCGCCCCCATCGATTTTCTAAGGAAATCTGATGAGAAAGGTAGCTGGTTTACCTGGTAGAATGAAAAAGAAGATCTACCTACAAGGACGTCAGCCCTGGAGAGCTTGGTGGCCATCCAGCACAATGTTGTTTTGTATAGTGGGCATAGTTGCCCAAAGGCTAGGCCCACCGCCGAAAACTGTGGATTGGCATCAAGAAGGGCATCCGGTCAATTATCTTTTGCTCCAATAAATCCTCACACAGCAGTATTGCTGAGTGTGAGGTATATCCGGCCACCCCCGTTGATGGGGACAAAACCGGATTTAAAACTTTGGTTTAACTAACTAAACTTATCAGAGAAGATGTTCCAAGTTATGCCAATAGGCCTATACATTATAGCTACTATAGTACATTTACCCTAGGGTTGCATTGTAACCATGGTCTTTCCTAGTGTTATATCAATGTACTTTATCAAAGGTCATGTTTCATCTTACGGTGAACACACTATAGAAATTCTTTTTGATATATTGAAAATGGTAACTGTTATCAGCAATGGAAAAACAAACTAGATCTGGAGACAGATCTGAACACAGTCGAGGTAGTGACCTTTGACCCTAAATGACCTTTGATCTCGAAAATATTTTAGACATATTTAGAATGTCATAAGGATCATTTCAAATGTCAGCACAATCGGATCATTTTGAAAGTTTGAACTTTGACCTCTTAATGACCTTTGACCTCGAAAATATTTTCAACATGCTTAGAATGTCATAAGGATAATTTAAGTCAAATTTCAGCTCAGAGCATTTTGAAAATTTGACCTTTGACCTCTTAATGACCTTTGACCTAGAAAATATTTTCAACATATTTAGAATGTCATAAGGATCATTTCAATCAAATATCAGCTCAATGGGAGCATTTTGAAAGTTTGACCTTTGACCTCTTAATGACCTTTGACCTCTTAATGACCTTTGACCTCTTAATGACCTTTGACCTCGAAAATATTTTCATCATATTTAGAATGTCATGATTATTTCAGTCAAATTTCAGCTTAATCGGAGCAGTTTGGAAATTTGACCTTTGACCTCGAAAATATTTTTAACATGTTTAGAATGTCATAAGGATCACTTCAGTAAAATTTCAGCTCAATCGGACCATTTTGAAAATTTGACCTTTGACCCCTGATTGACCTCCATTGACTTGTATAGAATTTATACCGTACATCTGTGCAAGTAGCTTCAATGTACTACTTTGCATATTGCAGATATGATTTTTTAAAGATATTTTTTAAAGATATTTTAAACTCAGGCCGGAAATGCCCCTTTAATGACATTTGATCGCCATTTCATTAAGTAACTTTTGGAGGGGGTGTCAAAGTACACCACATACGTGAGTCACATGTTCATACTGTGTAATCTGTAAAAGAAGTAGCATTTTTAGTGAAATCAGGTTATTGACCCTTGTGACCCCAAATGACCTTTGATGAAAATTTCATTAAGTAACTTTTGTAGGTGGTGTCAAACTACACCACATACATGGGTCACATGATCATACAATGAAATCTGTAGGAGAAGTAGCATTTTGAAGTTTGACAGAAAGAAGAAGAAGAACTAGATCTGGAGACAGATCTGAGCACAGTCGAGGTAGTGACCTCTGACCCTTAATGACCTTTGATTTCAAAAATATTTTAGACGTATTTCATGTCATAAGGATCATTTCAAATTTCAGCTCAGTCGGAATATTTTCAACATGTTTAGAATGTCATAAGGATCATTTCAGTAAAATTTCAGCTTAATCGGAGCAGTTTGAACATTTGACCTTTGACCTATTGACCTTTAACCTCGAAAATATTTTCAATATGTTTAGAATGTCATAAGGATCATTTCAGTAAAATTTCAGCTCAATTGGAGCATTTTGAAAATTTAACCTTTGACCTCTTAATGACCTTTGACCTCGAAAATATTTTCAACATGTTTAGAATGTCATCAGGATCATTTCAGTCAAATTTCAGTTTAATCAGAGCAGTTTGAAAATTTGACCTTTGACCTATTGACCTTTGACCTCGAAAATATTTCAACATGTTTAGGATGTCATAAGGATCATTTCAGTAAAATTTAAGCTCAATCGGACCATTTTGAAATTTGACCTTTGACCCCTGGATGACCTCCATTGACCTATATGGAATTTATAACATGCATCTGTGCAAGTAGCATCAATCTACCACCTTGCATATTGTAGATATGATTTTTTAAAGATATTTTAAACTCAGGCCGGAAATGCCCCTTTAATGACATTTGATCGTCGTGCTGGGCATAACTTTTATGAAAGGTCCCGAGCTGCTTCATATTCATCGGTCACGTTACCATGCAACCTAATCTGTAGGAGGAGTAGCATATTTGGTGAAAACAACGTTTTTGGCTCCTGTGACCTTTACGTGACCTTTGACCCCAAACAAGTCGGGTCACATATGCGGGAGTGGTCATTGATGTTTGTGTCCAAGTCCTGTCAACATTGATGAAAGTATGTGGCAGAATGAGCAAATTGAAGTTTGACCGGAAGTTGACAGAAAGAAAGAAACCTTACAGAAACAAAGCACAGTCGAGCCCCTCGACTGTGCAAGAAACGGTACAGAAGAAAAACACAGTGGAGTTCCTCGACTGTGTAAGAAACCGTACAGAAACAAAACACAGTCGAGTTCCTCGACTGTGTAAGAAGCAGAAGAAGAAAGAAACGGTACAGAAGAAAAACACAGTCGAGTTCCTCGACTGTGTAAGAAACTGAGAACAGGGGATATTATGCTGCCATCATTAGGCACCCTTTAGTCCACAAATCTACTAAACAAGTCCACTAAAAGCCATTATTTTACTTGAACCCTTGAAACTGAATAGTATTTGCACTAATTTCTTTAAAGTATGAAAAAGCTTGGTGAAAAATCAGACATATCATGCTTGAGTGAGGTACATGTAGAATGTCTTGGGAACGTGTGACCCAGAAACAGTCAGATTTTGCTAAATCTTTGGCATTTCGCCATGTTCTACTCATAAATGATATGTTTTTCACAAACTTAGAGGTCCAAGACGACATGATAAACCAGGGGTTCTCAATAGGCGGCCCGTGAGCCAAATCCGGCCCGCCAACCATTGATTTTTGGCCCTCGACTTGCTCTAAGGGCGCACAACACTAAATCACTCCACGTTTGGGGGAATGGTAGGTAGTTCCGGTAAAATAAGAAAACATGTGTGAGATATTTTGCAGTCCTTTGGGGACCGGTTTCCAGTGAGGGTGGTATATTATAATAAAAGTGAAAGAGTATAGCTTGATCATCGCTGAGATTATCACAAAATTTTGAAATTCGATTCTGTGTAGAAAGTAGGCCCTCGACTTCCGGCCCTGGTCGAAAGCGGCTATGAGGCGTGCACGTCGGCTCAAAATAGTGGTGGCGCTGTTCATATGCCCTTTTCTTAAAATCTGTACTAGATTTGTATCAAAAATTGCTAATTCTTTGAAAGTTTCAGTTGTATTCTATAGGGAAATGGTATCAAAACATTCAAAATATTGATTCAAAATGGCAGTCCAAAAGAATGATTTTGGGGGTTTGCACAAAATTCTCCCGCCGAAAAAATGAAAAACTTTTCCCATATTATGTGGCTCATAATAGGAGAAAATAAATACATTTACATTGCTGCATTAAAAATTAAAAAAAAAAGGTTACTCAGTACGATTTTAGGGGCAAAACAAGGTTTGAATAGTGCTACCAAAATGCTTATTTATGCTAATTAGCATAAAAACATCATGGCCGATTTGAATTATTTTCCCACCAAAATATGCGCAACTGATGATTAGGCAATTGCATAAAATTTTGGACAAAAATAATTTTAGCGTTAAAACATGGCGCTCGAAAATCAAAATGTTGGGTCCATGTGGACCCCCCATACACTTATGTGTTAAAAACTCATATATCGTTTGAGTTCAATGCTAAAAGATTTGTTTGAAGAAATGATGTTGCCAAATTTTTCAGTCAGCACAGGTCATTTTTTTAAGGGTCCAAACCCTGATGGCTAAGCCTCGCCCCTAGGACACCATCTTTTGCAAGAAGTGGTCAAATTTTTGGTGTCCAAAAAAATGCTTGTTATTTTTTCCTCTATTATCCTGTGAAAAATCTCAGGGCTTAGGGTTATGTGTGGTTGGGTGGAAATGAGCAAAAAAATTGCCCTATTTTGGTTGACCAATTTTAATTGTACAGAGTACTTTAAAGACACTATCAGTGATTTGAAAAATATTTGAAATTTGTAGGAATAGCTTCAAAGTGAAGGATAAGTCTGTAGAGTTCTCATAAGTTACCTTTTCCAGCTGTAGAATTGACAGAAAAGGAAGAAAACGGCAGTGTTCCAAGATACGATTCTCCATTCAGTTACGTGTTGTAGTAAGTGTCCGTTCGGACAATAATGACTAAAATCTCCGATTCTGTCCTTATTAGGTTGCTTCTGGTCTTATCATTTGCAGGGTATGTTAGGATACCTGTACTTGTTACATACATGCAAAAATCTGATTTTTGATGATTTTTTCAATTTGCTGATTTAGCAAATCACTGATTTGGCTTTTAAGCGACTTCCCAATTTGCAACCTGTTACACAGTGGCTATTGGGCCCTACCTCTCTGAGGGGGAAGTCCCAGTCTTGGGAAATTTCCTCTTAGGGGTCAAAAGGCCAATTTTTTTTCAACCACCACCATTCGAGGGCTAAAAACCGGCTTATTTAGCATGATTTTTGCAATTTTTTTCCCGCCAAGTCTCAGGGGCAACCTCCCCCTGGCCTGTTCGCCACTGCTGTTTACTGTTATTTTTTATAGTTAACATGGGAGTATTTTTCCACTTTATGAAGTGTTTTCTTCAGCTTCTGATGAAGGACATGTTTTTAAAATGGTATGAAGTTAACTTGAAGATTTTTTTTATTAAAGATTTAATCGAATAGTCACGATAATTGAACCATTGGCATGGGATATGACAGCCATATTTGCCTGTCGACGTCTGTAATGTTCGCCCTAAATATTGTTATTCAAAGTATTGTGAATGTCACAGTTACTATACCCCTGTTTAGTAAGGTGGAACATGACCCCTTATCCGGCCCATAATATTCTACACATTTTATCAGGTCCGGTTTCCTTTTAGGGCCTGCTACTGGTTCCTGGTAACTCAGTACTACCTGTCCTGGGCCGAGTTGTCGCGGCTAAACCGTCGCCCCCAGCGATTTTCTAAGGAAATCTAATGGAAAGGGTAATCTTGGTTTACCTGGTGAATGAAAAAGACGATCTACCTACAAGGGCGTCCGCTCTGAAGAGCTATTGGCGGCCTCCAGCACAATGTTGTCGTGTATAGTGGGCATAGTTGCCCAAGGGCTAGGCCCACCGCCGACAACTGTGGATTGCATCAAAGGCCATCCGGTCAATTACTTTTGCTCCAATAATCCTTGGCAATAAATCTTACGGTGAACACACGATAGAATTCTTTTGATCTATTGAAAATGGTAACTGTTATCAGCAATGGAAAAACAAAGAAATGAGAACAGGGAATATTATGCGGCATCATTGGCATCCTTTATTCCACCTCTACTAAACAGTCCACTAAAAGCCATTATTTACTTGAACCCTTAAACTGAATAAAGTCTTTGTACTAATTTCTTTTAAAGTATGAAAAAGCTTGGTGAAAATCAGACATATCATGCTTGCAGTGAGGTAAATGTAGATGTCTTGGAACGTGTGACCCAGAAACAGTCAGATTTTGCTAACTCTTGGCACTTCTGCCATGTTCTACTCATAACATGATATGTTTTTCAAACTTAGAGAGGTCCAAGACGACTGTAAAACCAAGGTTTTCTCACTAGGCGGCCCGTGAGCCAAATCCGGCCCGCCAACAGTGATTTTTGGCCCTCGACTTGCTCTAAGGCGCACCAACACTAAATCCCATTCCACGTTTGGGGGAATGGTAGGTAGTTCCGTAAAATAAGAAAACGTGGAGATATTTTGCAGTCCTTTGGGACCGGTTTCCAGTGAGGTGTATATTATAATAAAAGTGAAAGAGTATAGCTTTAAGTCATCGCTGAGATTATCACAAAATTTTGAAATCGATTCGTGTATAAAGTCGGCCCTCGACTTCTGGCCCTGGTCGAAAGCTGCTAGGAAGGCGTGCATGTCGGCTCAAAATAGTGGTGGCGCGGTTCATATGCGCCGTTTCTTAAAATGCTGTACTAGAATTGTATCAAAAAGTGCTAATTCTTTGAAAGTTTCAGTTGTATTATATAGGGAACTGGTTATGCAAAACATTCAAAATATTGTCACGCAGGGTGCAAATCAGAGGGCGCGAATGTGGTACTTTACGTGTATTTTCAATGGCGCATTTATGTATTGGTGTGCGCCCTTGAAGCGCTATTCGGACTTCACTTTTCACTTTTATTGCGATTTCGAGTCGGAAAAAGACCCGATTTTTATGTTTTTGAGATTTTACATTACACTTCTATATTTGACCAAATCGCAATTACAAATCAATTGTTTAACGTTTAAACAAAGAAATCGCTCGGAAACAAGGTGCTCATGTAAATGGGCCGATTTATGCCGTGTTTTCGATATGGACTGCCATTTGGCTCAAATCCTGGCTGAGATACGGATTTGTTGAAACCTCGCGAAATCAAACTGGTACATTGAAATTCATATAAATGGCATGGGTGTATTTATGACTAAAAAGACTAATGGAATAGCTAATTATCTAGTCCAGATCGCATTGTTTCTCGTTTTAAAGGAAGCGGGAGGTCAAAACCGGGTTTCCCTTCATTTTTTTGACCAACAAGACGTCGTCGAGTTTTAACATGTAATGCAATACTCCACACTAATCCTAGAGGTATTGTATAGAAGAAAATAACATGTATGTTTTATTGACTTATATAAAATATGTTAGAAGAAAAAATAGAAAAAGTACACTTCAAAGATGCGAAAATTACTATTTTTCCCACCTACCCTTATTATTTGCACGGTAATCCTGTCATACATGCACCATAGAGACAGCCGATTGGGGGGGTGTCATTGAAATAAGCATATTCATTACTTATGTGATGTGTTAACTGTATTATTTTACGTTTCGTAAAGACAATTCAAATATGTTTTTTGAATCTCCCAAGTCATACCTGTTCCACAGAAACGTGTTTATCAATGTAGTTTCTTTGAGGAACGCAGAAAGAGTGCCAAATGCCCGAAATGGGATATGTTACCAATATATGTCAATTTACTAGAGACCCATAACTCCTGTTTCATGTGTCGGGGGATCAAAAAATGAACTTTTTCTTAAAAGTCCATATTTGTAAAAATAAGAAAAAAATCAAAACAAATGTTTTGCAAGTTGTTCAAAGGCGCACAACACTAAATCACTCCACGTGATGGGGGAAGGAGGTAGTTCCGGTAAAAGTCGAAAAACATGGTGAGATATTTTGCAGTCCTTTGGGGAACCGGTTTCCATTGAGGATGGTATATTATAATAAAAGTGAAAGAGTAATGCTTGATCATCGCTGAGATTATCACAAAATTTTGAAATTCCGATCTGTGTAGCAAGTCAGGGGCCCTCGCTTCCGGCCTGGTCGAAACGGCTATGAGGCGTCCGTCAGCTCAAAATAGTTGTGCGCTGTTCATATGCCCTTTTCTTAAATCTGTACTAGGAATTGTATCAAAAATTGCTATTCATTGCAATTTTCAGTTGTATTCATAGGGAAATGGTATCAAAACCTTCAAAATATTGAGTCAAACTGGCAGTCCAAAAGAATGATTTTGTGGGTTGCCCAAAATTCTCCCGCCGAAAAAATAAAAACTTTTCCCATATGATTTGGCTCATAATAGGAGAAAAATAAATACATTTACATTGCTGCATTAAAAATTAAAAAAAAAGGTTAACTCATTAGATTTTAGGGGCAAAACAAGGTTTTGAATAGTGCCACCAACCTGCTTTTTATGCAATTAGTCATAAAAAGCATCATGGCCGATTTGAATTATTTTCCCCCACCACAATATCGCACTGATGATTAGGCAATTGCATAAAATTTTGCACAAAAATAATTTTAGCGTTAAAACTGGCGCTCGAAAACAAATTTGGGTCCATGTGGACCCCCCATACACTTAAGTGTTTAAAAACTCATATATTTTGAGTTCATGCTAAAGATTTGTTGTTTGAAGAAATGATGTTGCCAAATTTTTCAGTCAGCACAGGTCATTTTTTTAAGGGTCCAAACCCTGATGGCTAAGCCTCGCCCCTAGGACACCATCTTTTGCAAGAAGTGGTCAATTTTTTGGTGGCCAAAACAATTCTTGTATTTTTTCCTCTATTATCCTGTGAAAAATCTCAGGGCTTAGGGTTATGTGTGGTTGGGTGGAAATGACAAAAAATTTGCCCTATTTTGGTTGACCATTTTAATTTACAGAGTACTTCAGGGCTTACATACTCAAATTTTAGCTCTCATATCAAACGATTGAAATATCGGTGCAAAACCTTACTGATGGGTTTTTTGGGGCAAGGTCATCATTCAAGTTGAAAACTTCATAATTCATTTCAGTTCAGTTCATTTATTCACCATTTTTTTCACCATTTCACCCATAATTAAATAGGGTCGTCTTTTAACATGGGAAATGGGTTTTGGAACCAACTTTATTAATCTGGTAGAATATTCAGATCTTTAGAATCTTTTGGCATGAGATTATACATGGGTCAGTCCTACTTGTTATTATGCATGTGAAGTTTCCGTTCAACCGCACAATAACGCAACCTAATACGAGTCCTTAAAAAGGACAATCTTCTGCATGCACAATTTAACAAATGAAACATAACTAGAGTTTTTGTACCACAATTTTAGTTTGAAATGTTTTACATACATGTACACAGCTACAGGTACCAGCAATCCATGTATTACAATGAATACTATGCCAGGCATCAATCATAATGAGCAACCTTAGACTTTATTGTGAAAAACAAAGACATTCAGTTTCACCTATCAATTTATACTTATTTACAATTGACTTTTGTACTAAGCAAATTGCAATAAAACTTCACAATTCAATCTGATATTGTGTCTACCTTTCTTTCTTACCTAATATTTCCCCATCACATAAAACCACCCAAACAAGACTCACTCCTTGGGGTGCCCCTTTCCTTTTTTAAAGGAATTTTATTAAATGGAACTTCTTTCCAATGCAAGACCAGTGCAATTATCACTATTGTGTAGTAATATCTGCCATACATTGCTGTACAAAAGTTGTGCCTATTTACCACACATGAATATTAGTCCGCTTAATGAATTAGTTCTATGCTATCAGTGTTAAAATATACATATAACCAATATAATTGTGGTAGCACAATTGTATAGTCTAACATTGGAAGTATATTGGGTTATAAATTCCGCTATAATAGAGTCATTCTACATTGGAATATGTGTCCAAGGGGTGCAAAATATGGTGCAATCTGACCCCAACCAATCAGAAAAAACTGTTACATACAAAGCTTGGTGAGGACTAGTCTCATTTAGTGCAAGCAGGGAATGCCACCATCACCAGTGACCAGTGCAAGTAGGGTATTTATATCCTGACCACATGGCCATGGAAATATGAGACTCTTGAACTCACACCATCTCAGTATCAGCTGAACAGTGTCAACAATGAATGGGCTGCACACACAATTAAGAACTGTGTACCACTGCATTGGGTTTGGTCATTCAGGAGTTCTTTTTGCTGCGCAGAAGAAAATATTGGGCAACTCATCAAGCAAATACTCTTTTTATTAGTTTTGAAGCCATTTTTAAAAACTATTTTTGCCAAGTCCGTTTCTCTTGAATGATAATAATAATATTGGATTTCTTTTTCGTTGATAACAGAAAATATCGCCCACGCCCTAGAAAATATCAGGCTTGTCTTTGACTCGCTTGATATTTGATCGAGGCTCGGCAATATTTTTTGTTGTGAACCTCAGCCATCTAATATTATGTTAGTACCTTTATTCTCTAATTTGAGGTCTTGTTGAAAACTGCTTAAAGTGATATTCTTTCTTCTTCTGCTGAATGGTACTTCGTAAAGGTTGTTCACCATGGCTACATCTTTCTGTAATGACAGAAGTAGTCTGTCAGAGGTCAAATGGCTTTAAAAGAGATGCTTGCGGTTGTCACATAACTGATAAATTCAAAATCCTGCTGGGCTACTACACCTGCAATGCACTTGTTCAGAATTGAGGGTACCCTCCTTTAAGCTCGCATATGATTGGTTATTCTAGATTAATAACTAACCTATCAGAGACATGGTAAGAAAAGGCTTAATGGTGTCAAAGATCAGGGTTCGCCCGTTTCGGAACTTCTAGAAGAAACCTATTTCTTCCTGGAAGAATGGAAGAAACTGGAAAAAAGGGGTTTCTTACAGTTTCATCTGGAAGAAACACTTTCTATAGTAGATTCAAACCCATCGTGTCACCGAAGGAAACGTTTTGGACAGCGTCGATTAGTTGGGGAGGAGTCAGAATATGTGGCCTGATTAACCTGTTCATGAATGAACTAAGATTATCTGGCCTTTCAGGTTTACACGGAGAGTGCAAAGACGTTTGTGGTTCCCTTGTATCCAAACACAGCTAAACACGGCGCTAAAATTCAGTACCATTCAACTCACCTGTTACATTGAATACCATTGAAGCAAATGCGAGTCATGCTTTATTCAGAATGTTTTGAGCGTTAAATGTAACTATAAATGTGTTTACGCTTTTCATTAAGCACAGAATTGATTTTTCTCTGCTATCGGACTTTATTCTTCAAAATATTTAGCGTGGAATTTTAATTTCCATCCACTGCACATCCCCTCATTCAATGCCAATTACCTTCGGAAAAGAACTAGAGGTGACACGGTGGGTTGAATCTACTATAGCTTCTTCCATTTTCTGGGTATTCTTCTAATTTCTTCATTTTAGTCCTATTTCTTCTGGTTTCTTCCGGAAGAAACTGGAAGAATTAGGAATAAAATGGAAGAAATAGGAATAAAAAGAAGAAATTGGAAGAAATAAAGAAATGCATTATGAACACTGTTCTTACTAAATTACACCATATTCATCTGTTTTGCACTTCATCAAGGCTACATTAATGGCCTTACAGACAACATAATTTATCTTTCCAAAATTGAATTTTACAAGTTTATTAGCTTGTTATCCCTTGAAATAAATGTTTATTTACAAATTTGGATTATATGGAATAGAATTGTAACAAATTAGCCATATATCCTGTCATGTGGGCTTGTAACTAATTATTACAATTATAATTACAGATGCAAACGATGAAAAACTTTAAAAAATCTTTATGGTCGATAACATTAGTTTCAAAACATTAGTTTCAAAACAATTATTATGAAAGTATCAATGACTATTATTCTTTGTTTTACTAATGTGTACATTAAAAACAGATCGAACTCTGTATTGCTTAATGGGAAGAACCTGTGTTATCTTCAGGGAGGCAATAAATTTAGAAAATCAAAGATGTTCAAGGCTTTTCAAGAGTCTCGGGCAACATGAATGCTTGGCATCTCTGGCACATGTATACATTACTTATTATTGATATAGGCCTCATGGATCAATGCAATTTTATTCCATCGAAGATAAAATCGGAGTAGATAAAAGCCACAACATAGCAAGTTACCCTAGCATATCAGAGCATATGTGCAGCAAGCAAATGATTGGCAGAAATCACAGTCATGCACAGAGTTGGGTGGTTGTCTCATGTGGCAGTGCAAAGTCCTCTGGTTCCAATTATTTTAAGAATTAAGGACATGGTATATGCCTACTAGGAAATTCATTTAGCATCCTAAGCAGATAGAAACAAAACTTTGATTGGATGATAGCCAACCCATCACAGTTGATAACTTCTCAGTTCATTGACATGTAATGGATTATCTGACCCATGGTCTTGGAGAGTATCATTATGTGTACAATGCCCAGATAACACACACTATGAGTTACAATATGCTCATCACCAAGGACACAGTTCAGTGGGTTGTACTTGTACATGCATCGACATGAACTGATCTTGTGTATTCTAGGTATCATTTATTATACACAAACTCAGGGTGGTGTTTTTCTAAATACATTTGTGAATGAAAGCTATTGAACTGTGCTAAACTTGTTTTAAAACCTGTTTCCTTAAGATTGAATTTTGTAATCTCGGTGCAATGGACTGTGGTTAAAATATTTAGAATCTATTGATTGATAAACTACCCACGTTGTTCCACATTGCTGAACTCACTTAAAACTGGATTGCTTATAAAGCCTGGCGTTTTTCCAAACCCGTGGTAATTTCAAAATTAATGCATGAGTATGGTTGATGCCTGAAATATATATATACTGTGGTTATATATCTCTCTAATACAAGAGTGTTTCCTATGATCTCAAGTATTTACACCAACATATTAAGTACTAAACATCCTCGCTAGCGATGGTTTGCCTTTTTAAAAGACTATTCTATTTCTTGTTTTTTGTGATAGCATGGGGTGGATAGGGAATGCCTGAATGGTTGTATTTTAAATGATTTCAGCAAATTATTGTGTAAATGTAAAACCAACAATATACTTTGTGTCATTTGCATTAAAATGAAATATTTTTCAGTTTCTCACTTTCATCATTGATAGAAAATATTTTGTGTGTGTGTTTGTTTTCCACTGTGGAAGAAAACTGGTGAACCCTGATACAGATATGTAGCTCTTTTTCAATGTTGATTTGTTACTCAGATTGTATATGTTTTTAGATCATAAATGATCAATCGGAGATACATTAAAAGGTGGGTAGACCTCAAGGGTTATAATTACCTGAATAAACCTTTAAAGGGTTAATTATACCAGTGGCGATCGGGCTGCCCCCTCTGAGGGGGCAAATTTCCCAGTCCTTGGGACATTTTCCCTCTTAGGGGGTCAAACGGCCATTTTTCCCGGTCAAGGCTAAAAAACGGCTGATTTAGCATGATTTTTGCAAATTTTTTCCTGGCCAAAGTCGTAGGAGGGGGGCAGCCTGCCCCCCCTGCCCTTTACACACCACTGATATTATACTCCATAATTTTCCTGTACATCCTTTAGTATGACATCACTCTACTGCTAAATCCAAGTGAACGCTGTTGCATCTCTCTTCAAATAGATTTACCCTCCTTGCTTATCTTTCACATTCAAAATCCTTCTGTTTTACAGACCCACCCGTACTTCACTACAATACCCAGAAACCTTGGAGTACGAGACGGAGCCAAGGCACGCTTTCATTCAATTTCACTGTCAGGCTGAAGCACGCCCACGCCCCAAATCACCTGGTCCCAACCACACGGCAAAGTGTTGAAATAAGACAATGAACGGCAGAATTCGCACATGGAGAACAAGGAACTTGGTCAGCGGAACGTCAGAGAGCAGGATCTGGGATATATCAGTTGTTTTCGCGATTATGAGGAGGGGAGGACACAGGGGCCGTGCCCTGCTTGAAGTCAATCTTCAGTATGTCAGCGCTGTTCTATTCAAAGAGAAAAAGGAACAGATTAGTTTCTAGATCTGGAAAAGAAGCTGAAAAATGAATAATTTGTCGGAATATGGTCTTTTTGTCTGAAGTCCGATAAGGTGTTTTTTTTATTACGAATTGTATAGGTTATTGTCTGTTTTAGCAGTAGCGGAATTATAAAAGGTACAAATTTAATTTTGCCATTTAGTTGTGTGAAATGCATGGTTCACTCACTATGGGGTCATTCCATGCCAAAACACCAAGGTGTGGAACCCACCCTCTCATCTCAGATTTTGTTTGAACGTGCAGTCAAGGTACATTTCCTTCATGGGGCTACAGGGAGGTCCAAAGGAAAAATTCAAAGACAAAATCAAAAATACAAAACAAACTTCTATCACAGTGATTGGTTATAGTGTAGGCTAATATTTTTCAATGCTAGAACTTCATATCAGGTGTCACGTCAAAATAAGCGCCCTCGATGGTAGTCCATTTTGGTCCTCATTTTTGCACATGGCCACTATTGAGGCCCATTTTACTAGGGGGATGCCAAAAAATTCGACTTGCATTTGTTATTGAAGGAACAATTGCAACTAATGAATTATATGGAATAGCCATTAATCAGTTTTTTTTAATTCTGAATCAAAAAACCAAAAACAAAAAAAAATTGTATAGTCCCAGTCGTAAAACTTTCAGAGCCCATACCTTCAAACGGAATGGAATTTGAATTTTTCCTTTTGACCCCCTCTGTAGCCCCATGAAATGTAACTTTGCTGCAATTTCAACTAAATCTGAGAGGGTGGGTTCCACACCTTGGTGTTTTGGCATGGCATGACCCTATGAGTTCAATACACCTCCACCAAGGACACCGTTCGTGTGTTGTACTTGTACCTACATTGAGATGAACTGACCTTGTGTGAGCTGCTATCATATATCTGCCCAAAAACCAGGGGTTTATTTTCTAAATCACTGTGAGACTTGAAGTACAGAACTTGTGCCAAGGGAATTGAGATTTTAACAGCTCTGGTGACTGGTGACTCTGCATTTCGAACTGCACGATTCTAGGACAGTTCACTAAAGGGTCATTGATCCCAAAAACCTTCAATGCATGGCACTTTCAACGGTCATTTTGACCTTAAAAATTCCCAAACTCAGATTGGTTATTCGAGACCCAAACTCCGATTTTTCGCTTGTTTTGTTCATTTCAGTGCTAAAATCAAGAAGGGATGATTCTAATCTAATCCCCAAATCTGAGAAATTGACATGAAATAGTGATTTAAAAGTCCATATTTCCGTTTTTTTTCAAAAAGTATGCAAGCCAATCATGTGAGCGATTGATGTGAGGAACAGATGGTCTAAAATTGAATTGCTGTTATGTAAAATATTACGGAGACCACTCATGTGAGATTTAAACTAAAGTGGCATTTTCATGAATCCAAAATCCGACCTCGTCCCCCCCGACTTACCTAAAAATGTTTTAATCATATGTTTAGTAATGAACAGTGTTCATACCTTTTTTATATCATCTGAATCCAGCAACCCTTGAGGTAATCCACCTGTGCCCAATCTTAAGTGCAAATTCGCTCGCTCTGAAAAAGAATTTGCAATTTTGTATCTCCTGTCCCTTTAACGGACCGAAATTACAGCAACAGTAAGCCTATGGGACCGTGGAAAATGAGCAATTGCTCATAACAACACAGAAAACCGCAAGATTGGGATCAGCTCAGATTTGAGAATAAGCTTTCTCATGGATATCTAGTGATCAATGTGGGAGAGCGTGGCCTAGGTTAGGGTTGCTTGCCTGGCTGGCGCAATTTACCACAAATTCCCGGTTCGAATCCCGGTGGGGTCGTGGCACTTGTTGGGATTTATTCTGGTATTCAATTTGCTTGATTTGATCGTAATACCAGCTATTGATAAATACAGAATTAACCGCTCTCCTCCATTGTTCACTGGAATTTGGGGCAAATGGATCATGAAAGCTCCCGTCCTTTGGAGGGGACGTTAAGCCGTCGTCCCGTGTACAGAGAGTCACAACGGTACTGTACATCGCAGTCTGTGTCGAATAGAGTAGGGTGTAAACCCCTGACTGTTTCCCAATCTGCCCCAGCCTCAAATAACGGGCCATGTTAGGTGCGTCCGTATCAGATACACGCAGCCCCGGATAAGCACCTAGCTGAACAAAATCCTTACAACCACCACAGCCATTACCAATGACTTGTGGATACGAGCAAACCAAAAAAGTGAATCAATGAAGTAAAACAGAAGGTGCGAAAATCAAAATGCACCTTTAACCTCCTGGAAAAATGACAGACATTAGTTTTGCATTTGTATAATTTGTCGTCACCTTACTTAAAAAAAAACAAATGAATAGTATGGTTCTACATTAATGTGAGAGATATTAAAAGAGATACCAGGTGGGAATAGTGCTGGATCATAAATCCCTAAACATCTGAGTCTATCAGAGATACAACTAAAGATTCAGTGGCAGTCTATTTTTTTTTCAATACAACACCGAAAGAGATGAGTTTCGGGAAATTTCCTTAAATTCAGAAAATCGAACCTGAGTTTTGAAAATGCACCTTTCGTAAACAAAAAATCGGTTTAAAATGTTCAATTGGTCCATTCATGATTTCCAGTAAAATTCATACTTAAAGGTGCGTGTTAAATTTGTGCATCATGGTATCTACTTACATATGAGAGGCCTGACACATGTAACATCAGGTAGGTAACCATGGGACAACAAAATTGCGGTTTGATGCAAGACCCGATAATGCATGTGGCAACGCCCTATTCACTGTGGTAATATTATTGATGGGTAACCATTTAATGGCAGTTATTGTCAGTATCTTTGAGAACAGAATGGCTTTGAAAGCTGAAATGTCAGGAGAAAAATACGGCCTCTTCATCTGAACTCAAGTGATACTATCCGGGTAAATCAGGGCGGTCCCAATATGATAGGAACAAGCACTTTAAGGGTGGGGACCCGTCATCGGTCCCCCGATCATGGTCCAATTTTTGAGGTTTTCTCCCTCACATGGAAAGCCCTATTTTCCAAAAATCCATTGATTATAATTTTGCTTCATGTGAGTGAAAGCTTCTAATTCATACGCCGATTTGGCAGAGTTTGAGACTTTTCCCAGGAGTGAGCGATAGCTGGGGCGAAAAGTGTATTCTCCGTTGCACTCAAGTGAGCATATTGTTCAAAATGTCAGTGTGAAAATGAAAGGTGGGATGTTGCTGATCCTTTCCAGTTGATTGAAATTCGTAAGCAAAACCGGCATAGAAGTGTGTTATTTACCGTTTGTTTTTGTGCCTATCGCATGTGTAACCACGATACCCAAGAATCAGAGGGGGTTCCAAATACTCACGTATGGTTTGTTTGTAGTTAGCGGAACTCGGCCGTCAAAAGGCGATTTTTTAATAGCGAACCATTAGATAAAATCTACGCTCAAATAACACGAGCAATGAATCAGAATCAGGCACTGACTGCACAAACTGTGGCTGTGATGTATACGTTTACGTACAAATCCACAAGTTAAAGGATGTGTGCTGGAACGTCTGTATGAAAGTTCAGAGGCACCTGGTAAGCTATGGTCATTTGTTTGTAATTGAAATTATTCAATGTCGACACTGCGCTGCCTCCAAGGACGTGTTGTTATGAGAACTTGACCTTACCGGCAGCAACAATTGTGCTCAAAGGTTTTTTTTTTGTGGACACGGGGAGTGAAATGTGTAGGATATAATAAAGATTCGGCTGTGCGTTAACAATAAAATCAAATTGAGTTTCAACGCATTATTTTTTGATCGAAGTCAGTAGGATACTCGTATCTCCTTGATAACCATTAGTATGTACCCCCTATCTCTGGCTTGTAGCCCCTCGGGTCATTCAACTTTGAGATGTGGTTAGTAGTATCCAACGGAAACCAACATTAAGGTCAAAGGGTGACAATGAGTTTGAGTTGGGTGACAGGGGGCAACAAAAAATTAAGAAAATTATACAAGAAATATGCTCCACTTACCGATATCACATGGTACAAAGGTGTTACCAAAGTTTTCTATCCGTTTATGAACCGATCCCTACTTACTGTGCCAAAGAAGAACATCGGCGAAATTTTTAAAATCACGGTTGTCAGCTATAACAAGGTTCATGCGGTCGTGTAAAACAAAAATGGTGGCGATACACGTGCTTTGAAGCTGTAGGAACTTCGGGTAAAACGTGGGGACTGCACATCGGAAATGTCCCCTTCGAACGTCAGTACCACATGATTGCAATCTCTTTCCCAACCCGCAATACAGTGTGGCCGTGCATGTGTCAGTTTGGTGAAAAAACAAATAAGAGTGCGGGCAGGTACGGCAAGAGAGACTCGTTTCTTATTCGAGTTCGACGCAATTCCCAAACAAAAATAATAGCACCATGTTGTGTTGATCATAGACAAAATCTACACAGTCACATGAACTACGAACGTTTTCCAGAAGTTTACGCTATTTTTCGATATGCCAATGGATTCAAAAATTAAATAATAGTGGGACATATGAATGGGTGAAAGTCTACCCGTATAGTTTCAAATGTTTTAATTGTTCAACATGACTGTAGTAGTGGGATGGGACGTACGAGGGGTGAGAATAAGTTACGATAAAGGAAATGTTCCCTATATTCGATCTCTCTGTTCACAAAAGGCGTCGGATAAAACTTGTCCTCGGATCGAGGGTTCTAGCATGAAGCCCCAATGTCGTTGAACTTTATTCTTTATTTAACATACTGATCCATGGCTATTTACGCAAAATTGAGGTTTGCAAGATTAAATATTTTGTCTTATTTGGTCATTTATTATAAAATAAACAATCCCACATACACCCCTTTTATCTACTGTAGTATCTTACCTGCGGGTTGATTATTGGCATTATGAATTGTTGCATACCATGCACCCCACCAAAGATAGTGGAATGTGCCCGTGATTGGGAATTCGGATCACAATATCATGTGACCTCATTAATAATAAGTGCTGCCTTTGGCGTCTATCGGCGAATGAGGAAATACTACGTACGGCAATCCTGGCGCGGACCTCCGCTCCAAGGTTCAATTAAGCCAATTGAATTGTCCTTAGTTCATCGTTGTCTTGCCGTTGTTAGGTTAGGAGTGTGGAAAATTACACAAATCGTGCTCAACGCCGTGGACAGGTGGATGTTTTGTAGGTTTGCTGATTAACGTTCACCCGGGGATTCCACCCGCTGTTTTTGGGAATATTAGTAGATTTAACGCGCTACCTTTTTTTATGATTGTTTTAATTCGCCTCTGAAAAATTGGAGTTGTGAAGTTGAATGCTTTAGTTAACAGATTTGGAATTGGGTGGTGTTGTGTCTAAATAAATGTCATTTTTTGAAGGTGTTTTTGGTGCCGAGAATTGATTTTTCACATTTCCGAGTATAAAGTTATAAAATTCGCATGGTGACCAGCCGACGCCGGTTATTGTCATTCAATTTCAATTCTTTATCAGAACTCGATTCACTCGGCATAGTCTATTCAATGTGCGTCCAGCATATAACAAAAATTGTAAATAAAGTAAAAAATATAAAGAGTACAAATAAATCATTCGGAGAGGCGAGAAAGTGGTGTTTGTTTACTGATACTGCACGTGAGCTGCGATGGATTTTCGGGCTATAATTGTATCCTTACGACCGAGTGTGTGGTTCTATTTATATTTTGACCTACAACTTTTATAACAGTGGCAAACGCCTACCCGGCGGTGCGTCAGACTCATATACAAACAAATTAAGCAAGAAACAAAGTAATATTCAAAACCCAAATCAAAATGATCGCGCCACCCACACCTAGATTATTATGTTTATCATGGAGTTGTGTATTTTTTTTATATGTTATGAATGAGGATGTGTGATGCCCGGGGTGTGGTGCATCGTCTCAAGGAGCTCTTTGTGTAGGCAACTTACCGTGTTCCTAATAAAAGTCTCCCCGATATCGGCAAAAACGATTTGGTTTGTTGTATATTTATATACTTACATAGTAACTTTATGACATAAATTTCATGATTAAAAGCCCTCCAAAATATTCAAAGTTTGATCCATGTCAAGATTAAGTGCCATAGAAGATTGTGCTCGTTTAACTATTCATGAGTTAATTCTGAAGGTAAATTACGCCGTTTACACTCATTGGATTCCCTAGAGCGTGAGACACTGGTCTCGTGAATGAACCTATTCAATTGCCTGGCGCTTGACGCTTGCGTCACTTTCCAATAAGGTAAAAATAAATATTCATGATTAACCCCCCCCCGGTACAAAACTTAGCCCAAGCTAAGCGATCCAAAATCTAATAAACAAAATGCGTCATTGAAATATCCTTTACGTCCAACGACCAATCGGAAAAATTAACTACGTAGATCCAGGCATTGAACTCGGTTCAAGGTTCGGGTTACTCAATAGAAATCGATATTGAAAGGGGTGGAATCAGAAGTTATCCACAAAAGGGAAGAATTCGAAATGATGAAGTTATTATGGTTACTATTATTAACTTCATGGTAGGCTACTATATTCAATGGCTATTTTTACGCGAAAGTGAGTGTTGCAAGATGTACAAAATTTCGTTGGTTGTTCCTAATTTGCATTAAAACCATGTTGTATCGACTGATACCATCAAGTTGTGCTCAAGGTTAACAAACACACCCCACATGTGACCCCGTGACGTGCTCACAGGAAACAAGCAAACCCGAATTGAAATACCAATCGTGTAGGACATGAAATATTTTGTATATAGGCCTTAGTAATTCATTTCATTGGGACTGAGTGGGGTTGGGATTCTTGTACAAAAATTCATAAAAAAAGTCCAGTGTAAACAATCTGCATATTGAGATTTAAATTTATTACGAACAATATTCTGTGCAACAATCCACCCACTCCCTGTCCATGCCGCCAAGTTATTGTATAATCAAGGAGGTAAATCAGGGATCTGACAGGGTGTTTTGCTGGTTCGATTCACGGCGAGGGTTTCTTTCCCATTCAATAGACCAAGGGGATATCGGAGCCTAATGCCATAACTCAATACGGACAAAAAAAGGGGGGAGGGAAGTTTTACAGGTAGGTAATATCAATGTTACTACGGCCTAGGATCATTGGTGGTAATATTTTTTTACCCAAGTTCGGCCCAGTCGTATCAATCCGTAATATAGTAAGACGAGCAACAAATGAAAATGCCCTTATTCACTATTGTTCTCTCTTGATAAATTATCAGAGCTCTGAAGAGATGTTACAAATCCCTCCCTTCATTTCGGTCAAGATTAGCCACAAGTTGTCACACTAAGGTATGGAAAAAATCAAGTACTACACGATTGATTTTTACATATTATTAGGATCGATTTTCATTGCGCGTATGTGGGACCTGTTTTGTGACTTGTCGTGTGACTTTAAAATGGTCAGAATTATAAAATGCTTGGGTGTATCCAAATACGTCGATCGCTTTTCTATGACACTTACATCGAATGACCCTTGGATAGTGTCCCACATGGTGGTGACCTTTGTGACCTATGTGATCTTTTTAAATTGGTCAAATTATAAAATTGCTTCGTTGTATCCACATATGTCGTCGATTTCAGTGACACTTACATAGAATGAACCCCCCTTGGTAGTCTCCAAATGTGGTGACCTCATGGGGACCTTGGTTGACTCATGGACCTTAAATTGTTCAGAATTATAAATTGATTGGTGTATCCACATATGTCGATCGATGTTCATGACACTTAGATACAAGGGCCTCGGTGGGTGGTATGTCCACTGTGATGACAACTATGTGAACTCTGTGGACCTCGTGAGACCTTAAAATGGTCAGAATTATAAACATTGCTTGGTGTATCCAATATGTTGACAATTCCATGACACTTACATAGAATGAACATTGGGTAGGTCCCACATGTTGGTGACCTCATTGACCTTTGTGACCTCATGTGGACCTGAAAATGGTCAGAATTATAAAATTGCTTGGTGTATCCACAGTATGGCGATCAAGTCTATGACAACATTAGAATGACCCTTGGGTAGTGTCCCACATGTTGGTGACCTCATGGGAACTTTGTGACTCATGTAACCTTAAATGGTCGGAGAATTATAAAATTGCTTGGGTTCAACATATGCGACGATTCTATGACACTGCATAGAATGACCCTTGGGTAGTATCCACATGTGGTGACCTCGTTGACCTTGGTGACCTCATGTAACCTCAAATTGGTCAGAATTATAAATTGTTTGGTGTATCCACCAATGTTAATGAATTTTCTATGACACTTAGAAGGACCCTTGCGGTAGTGTCCAACATGTGGTGGACCCTAATGTGACCTTTTGACCTTCAAATGGTCAGAATTATAAAATTTTTGGCTTAATTGTATCCACAAAGTAGATCGATTTCAATGACACTTAGATAAAATGGCCCTTATTGTCCCACATGTTGGTGACCTTATGTGACATTTGTGACCTGAAAAAATGAGCAGGATTATAATAGTGCTTGGTCTTCCACATATTTCGATCGATTTCATGACAACATACAATGGCCCTTGGGTAGATGTCCAATTCAAAACCAATACCTCCACTCAAGGCTCCAGCACAATTTTCTATGAAGTGTAGCACCATTGGATGACTCTGGTTATGTTAAAGTACCACAGCTGTTTGCCTAAGCAAAAAAGTGTACTAAATTGGCCAAGGTGTGTTAATATCAATGTAGTCGACCACATTTGCAAATGTTTTGTTCATATAACATCAAAGGGAATCATTTCTGGGTCTGAAATTTCACGGGGAATGAGGAAAAATATGACTTTTTGTGATTCTGAGCACTTTTTTTTTTTGTAAAGAATCACTTTTGAGCAAGCTCTTTATCAATTTTTGGGGTTTTTTCACTTAAGTGAAATGGTGAGGCGTTAATCGTTCGTTTAAAGAACGAGACCTAATAAAATGTTGTTTGTTCTTTCCCAGAATCACAATGAGGAGGAAACCCTAAATTATTTTTATTACACTCTCTAAAACATTTGTACCAACTAGTGACATTGTGACTACTAAATCATCTGACCAATGACCACAACACACAATGTAGTCCAAATTCAAGATTCGGAAGGGACATGCAGTTCCCTGGCACTGCTAACTGAAAACGTCTGAATTTGGGCGTTCCCACGGGCATTAGATGACTTAACCATCATAAAATTGGAATACCATAGTGTGGTGGTCGAAATGTCAGATGATTTATTACCGGCGAAAAAGTCGATAGTTGGTACAAAAGTTTTGAAGGAGTGGTAATATAAGTAGGTTTCCTCAGCGTGATTTCTGGGAAAAGAACCAAAATTTTCATAGGTATTTGATATTAGCCGGCAAAAATGTCAAGGTAGTTATGTACACAAATTGTTAAAGGGAGTTTGTAACGGAGTAGGTCATTTAATGGCACTTGTGCTAAACATATTATGGCAGCTCTATATATTTGAAACACTTTGTAGAATTGTGAAGGACAAAAGGAAAGGGCCGTCTATATGAGAACATCTACATTATCATCTACATATTAATACGGTGGTCAGTCTGTCTGTCAGTCAGTTAGTTTGATGACCGCGTCTGTTTTCTTGGAGACCGCGGGTCGCACGTCCTCAAACTTGGTGGGTGGTGCCCCTTGACCTTCCGAAGACGAGTTTGTATTGGTAGGGATCAAAGCTCATCAGGGGGGTCATTCAAGGTCAAAGAAGGTCAAATGGCGGTTTAAATGGAGGTTGTATGGACATGATGAAACTTGGTGGGTTTGTTGTGATGTTGCCAGGTCGTTCAAGCCAGGTGATCGCGAAATCCAGGTGATTGCGAATCCAGGTGATCGTGAAACCCGGGGACCGCCTAGTTCTATAATATTACAGCACCACACTTCAATTTTACATACAATCTTTTACACTAACACCATGGCCAAATTGGCACGACAAACTATAAACCTTCCAATTTTCCAAATTTTCAGGCAATTCTGATGCCGAGGCTTGCCTCTGCAGTAATCAACATCATAATTGTCAGTAGCACTAGATTCCAACAATTGCTCTTTTTTGAAAGTTGTAATAGTACTGTTGTGCCTATGAGTGGTTTATGGCACTGCTGATGTTTTTATACATCATAAAGAATCCATGTTTGTTGATAATAAAAGGTTTGAAAAATAAGCTTGATATCAAAATAATCCGTCCAATAATTTTGCCAACATGTCAAATAGATCAGCCCAGTGATTGCCTCCTCAAATGAAGTAACCTCGTGACACGATGAGGTAAAATATGCTCATCACCAAGGACACAGTCAGTGGGTTGTATTGTAATACATGACATGAAATGGACTGTGGGATCGGGGATGCATATATCATACCCAAAAAACAGGGGTGTATTTCAAAATACACTGGTGAATGGAAGGTACTTGACTGTGCCAGGGATTGAGATTTTACTAGCTCATAGTGTGAGAGGGGTGATTCATTTGGCCAATTCTAACTCAATTATCAAAGGAAATAATGGAATCGGATGATGTGTACTTTAATTGCTTGTACATGAGTGTCAAGAGCTTCTGTTTAATTGGAAGGAAGACTCGTATTTGCCCCAGAAGAGAACTTTCAAAGTTGGACACATGTACCATTTTCAGAAGTTGTTTAAAACTGTAGCTTGTTTTTGTGTTTTAAAAAAAAAAAAAAAAAAAAAAAATTAGTTTAAAAAAAAAAAATCTTAGTCCGATGATTTTTCATGACACTTAGATACAATGGCCCTCGGGTAGTGTCCCACATTTGATACCTCATGTGAACTCGTGACAATGGTGACCTCATTTGACCTTAAAATGGTCCGAATTATAACATTGCTTGGTGTATCCACATATGTTGATCGTTTTTTCCATGACACTTACATAGAATTACCCTTGGGTAGTGTCCCCCCCCCACATGTTGGTGACCTCAGGTGGTGCCCTTGTTACCTCATTACCTTAATTGTCAGACATTTAAAATTGCTTGGTGTATTCCCAACAGGTGGGGGGGGTAAATGTCGAAATCAAAATAATTTCTATGACAGATAGAATGACCCTTTGGTAGTGTCCCACATGTTGGTGACCTCATGTGACTTTGTGACCTCATTGTAACCTTAAATTGGTCAGAATTATAAATTGCTTGGTGTATCCACTATGTCGATCGATTTCTATGACACTTCATAGAATGACCCTTGGTAGTGTCCCCCACCTGTTGGTGCGTCGGTGTGACCTTTGTGACCTCATGTAACCTCACATTGGTGCGAATTATAAATTGTTTGGTGTATCCAGATATTTCCATCAAGTTCTATGGACACTTAGAATGACCCTTGGGTAGTGTCCCACATGTGGGTGACCCTCATGTGGACCTTTTTTGACCTTCAAATGGTCAGAATTATAAATTGCTTACTTGGTATCCACATAGTGTAATCGATTTCAATGACACTTAGATTAAAATGGCCCTTAGTGTCCCACATGTTGGTGACCTTATGTGACGTTTGTGACCTGAACATGGTCCGGATTATAAATAGTTCTTGGTCTATCCACATATGTCGATCGAGTTTCATGACACATACTGGCCCTTGGGTAGTGGTCCACATTCAAACACTCTACCCTTCCACTCAAGCTCCAGCACACACTTTTTCTTATGAAGCTTTAGCACCATTGGTGCTCTTTTTATGTTAAAATTTGTCCCGCTGTTTCCCTAAGCAAAAAAGTGTACTAAATTGGCCCATGTGGTTAATATCAATTAGTCGACCACCATTTGAAAATTTTTTGTTTCATATAACATAAAGGATCATTTCTGGGTCTGAAATTTTACTGGGGAATGAGAAAAATATGAACTTTTGTGATCTTGCACTTTTGTTAAGATCACTTTTGATCAAGCTCTTATCAATTTTTGGTGGTTTTTTCACTTAAAAGTGAAATTTGGTGAGGCGTAATCTTTTTCGTTTAAGAACGCGACCTAGAAAATGTTGTTTGTTCTGTTCCCAGAAATCACACGAGGAAACCTAAATTATATTACAACTCTCTAAAACATTTGTACCAACTAGTTGACATTTTGACTACTAATCATCTGACAATTTGAGCACCACACACACATGTAGTCCAAATTCAAGATTCAGGAGGACATGACAGTTCCCTGGCACTGGTAACTGAAAACGTCTGAATTTTGGGCCGATTCCCAAGGGCATTATATGTCCTTACACCATCATAAAATTGTACTACATATTGTGTGTGGTCAAATTGTCATATGATTTATTAACCGTCGAAAAGTCGACTAGTTGGTACAAAAGTTTTTGAAGGAGTTGGTATATAATTTAGGTTTCCTCATCGTGATTTCTGGGAAAATAACAAATTTTCAAATTTTTAAACATATCTTTCACTGAGTGATGTTTCTAATGTCACACAAATTTAAGGGAGTTGTAACCGTATGTAGGTCATTTACTAAATGGCACTTGATGGCTAAACATTTTATGGCAGCTCTAAATATAAAAATTTTATTTTGCAACCACTTTGTAGAATGTGAAGGACAAAAGAAGGGCCGTTCTATATGGAACATCTAAATCATCTACTAGTAAACCCGGTGGTCGGTCCTGTCTGTCAGTCAGTGTGTTTGACTGACCGCGTCTGTTTTCTTGGGAGAACGCGAGGTCGACAGTTCCTCAAACTTGGTGGTGGGTGCCCCTTGACCTTCCAAGACCGAGTTTTGTATGTGGTTATGATCAACAAGCTCATCAGGGGTCATTCAAGGTCAAAGAAGGTCAATGGGGTAAATATGGGTTATGACAGATGAAACTTGGTTGGTGGGTGTTGATTGTTTGATGCCGGGTCGTTCAAGCCAGTGATCGTCGAAAATCCAGGTGATTGCGAAATCCATTTGATCGTGAAACCCGGGGACCGCTATTTTCTATAATATTACAGCACCAACACTTCAATTTTAACATACAATCTTCTTACACACAACTAATCCCCATGGCCACTTTTGGCCACCGATCAAACTATAAAACTTCCAATTTCCAAATTTTTCATGCAATTCCTAATGCCGAGGCTTGCCTCTGCTCAGTAATCAACATCATAATTGTCAGTAGCAACTAGATTTCCAACCCCCAATTGCTCTTTTTTGAAAGTGTAATAGTAACTGTTGTCCTATGAGTGGTTTACTGGCCTGCTTGATGTTTTTATAGCATCATACGATCCATGGTTTTGTTGATAATAAAAGGTTTGAAAATAAGCTTGATATTTCAATAATCCGTCCAAATAATTTTTGCCAGCCCCCCCACATGTAATCAAAGATCAGCAGCCCAGTGGAATTGCCTCCTCAACTGAAGTACCCCTCGGACACTATGTGTTACAATATACTCATCCCCCAAGGACACAGATCAGTGGGTTGTACTTGTCATAATTGACATGAACTGACCTTGTTGATCTGGGTATCATTAATACCCAAAACCAGTGGGTGTATTTTATCAAATACACTGGTGAATGGAAGGTACTGAACTGTGCCAAGGGAATTGAGATGAGATTTTACTAGCTCATAGTGTGAGTCGTGGGTGCATCATGTTGGCCAAGTTCTAATCAAGTTTATCAAAGGACATAAATGGAATCGATGATGTGTACTTTAATTGCTTGTACATGAGTGTCAAGAGCTTATGTTTAATTGGAAGGACAGCTCGTATTTAGCCCCAGAATAGAAACTTTCAAAGTGGACACATGTAGCCATTTTCAGAAGTTGTTTAAAACTGTAGCTTGTTTTGTTTGTTTTTAAAAAAGCATGATATGAATCTTGTTAGTTTAAAAAAAAAAATCTTGAAGTTATTTTTAGTTGGGTAAATGTGAAGTTAACATTCAAAATAAAAACAAAAAGTTGTCGCTTCCGAAAGCTTTTGTGCCAGTGTAACTCAGTCTCAGCTAACTCTTTTTGTTAAGTTATATAAGTACTCCTCAAAGATGCAAGTCTTCGGAATTTCCGCATTTTTAAGAAATCTCAATTTTGTCCCGGATTTTTTCCTTGGAACTAAAAAAAAAATCCAGACATAATTTTTTTTTAAGTGACTAAATAAATAAATGTATCTTTCACCCTTTGATCCCGTAAGAAAATGCATCAACAGAGGGCGTCATCATCTTAATGGCAGTCAGGTCAACCTGGTCATGCCTAGGTCACGCCGTTGGGTCATGCAGGTATAGAATAGCACGTTTGAAACCGGTCGAGTTAGTTGCAAGTTGTGTAGAATTTTGCAACTTATGTGTGTCACATGTGTTCATGATAGGAAAATATCAAGTTTGAGCATTGTTTTTAAATACCAAAACGGACATTGATCAAACTGCAAAAATTAATGAAATTGATGTGTTCATGATAGGAAAAATATAAAGTTTGAGTATTGTTTTTTAAATACCAAAATGGAAGTTAAAGGCTGACTCAGAGATTTCGAAATGTAATTTTCATCTAAAGTAGTCATCTAGAACTAAAGATAGTCACCTAAAATGCTTAATTCCAAGTTAGAGATGAATCAGATTGTTCGTTTTCATGCAGTAAACATTTTTGTTCTGTTTAATAGTGCCATAGGATACTGTGTATAACGAAAATTCCGGATCCGGAATTTTATGACAAAGTTGTGATTTTCTATATCAAGGACTTCGACTTGAGCTTAGTTATTTCACACAGTGATTTGTATATGGACAAGCATTATGTATATGCAAAAAACACAATTTGTTTGAAAATTGAGTGCGCCCTCATCAAGAAATCTCCGAGTCAGCCTTTAATCGAACTGCAAACATTAATGAAATTGGTGCTGGGGTCAAGGACAAGTGGAAGTGGAATTGGCTTGACAAAAAAAAAATATACGGACGGCTTTTTTGTCAGACAATATTCAGAAGATTGTAACAGCAGGTTATGCCTGGTGTGTACAATTTGGTAGTGGTGGGAGAAGACTTTTTCTTGAAAAGTAAAAAGTTTTAGTACTAAAAATTGAAGATTGACTGCAAAAAAAATAGCTAAAACCCAGGGGCTTCAGTGGGCTCTAGAGTTGATGTGCAGGGAAGGGCCTAACCTAAGGCAATTTGCCTTGGGTGCCCCTACCATTTGCCTTGGTGTCCTAAACAAATTGCTATTCTTTAACATGTAATGCCTTGGTGCCCTTTTAAAATTAGGCAAAATTGCCTTGCCCGCCCCAATTCTTATTTTGGAGCCTGGATGTGTTGTACTTTGGTGGTACCCTCAATTGTCAAGAAAAGTTGAGATTCTTCAAAAATGTATCTTTCAAGCAACAAAATGTGTGTACTTTATTAAGTATATCTTTTTCTGTTATAGTATGATTATGGAAATGAAATTGGAGGCCCACTTTATGTAGGCTATGACAGGCCATGTTAATGCATCCGTGTTTCCTTCCTTGAGATTATAGTTACATGTAGGGCTATCCTCTGTCGAGCCAGAAAAAATGTAATCGGAAATGATGAGTTAATGAACATTCTCAGCATTATATTTCTGCCAAAGACATGATATTAAAAGCTGGGAGGAACCTGAAGGACACATTTGATGTACAGGTTAACACTTGCTTTTGTATTTTTAGATTTTTAATGTGAAATCTTGAATGGTGTTTGGTCTGTCAGCTGGTTTTTCCAGGCCCAAGTGTTATGCTGCTTTACAGAATTTCATGCAGGTTATGAACTTCAAGATAGATGTTCTGAGGACGGAGAAGAAATCAGCGTGGAATTTGACTTTAAAAAAGTGGAAAGATACCCGAAAATCTCTTAAGAATTCAAAATCAAAATTTTGTGGGAAGTTTTAAAAGAAAATGCATTTTGATATACTAATTTTCCTAACAGGTTAGGTGATGTACTTTTTTCCGACATTCAGAACATTAATGATCTGGACAAATATAGGGAACTACAATCCTGGAAAAAAGTGTTGGAACTTTTTGTCAGATTTAGGGGAAGAATTGACCCCCTCTCCCCCAAGGTAATGTTGATCCGAGTCATGTTGTCAGCATGTCCCCCAACATACATTGATGGGGAGTGGGGAGATTATGCCGTAATACGGTGGATGTACCAGGCCGCAAGGACCATCGGGGCTGCGGTCCGCGGTGCAGAGGGAGCTTGATATGTCCCCGCCGAACGAGTTCGGAACGGGGACTATGAAATATGAGCACAGCGCCCGTCGTCACAGTCCGTTTGCTCCGGTTCGTCCATTTCGTACGGTGCTGACCAAAAATGTTAACCCATGTTGTATACCATTTATCTGGAGTTTCCGTAAGGGTGACAATGATGTAACTTGGTGGAAAGAAGCGGGTTGGTGAGTTCTCGACCTAATTAGATTGTGGCCTTGAAAATATGCTAATAAGTACCTAATTTGCATAATTTATGAGAATTTTCCTGCAAGGCCTGTTTACAAGTTATCTGGAGTTTTTAAGGCGTATAATGATGTACACTTGGTGTAAGGAAAGCAGACTGAAGAGTCTGACTGATTAGAATTCTTGGAGTTATTTCGGGCAATTGAGTATGCAAATGAGCTTAATTAATATGCAAAAAATCAGTCGTAATTACTTATTTTTGAAACGGTAACATTGGAATACCAAATTTCTGCGCTGCATAATAGCTCTTTCATGGGGCACATCTTTTTTGCATTTGAAAGTATGTGATATCTATGCGGCTTAGGTATTGCAAATGAGCTAATTACCTATGCGTAATTGACTGTATCTCTGAAACGGTACATCGGATAGGCAAAATTCATTCGCGCTGAGAATACTATGCTATGGGAGGGCGGTGGGTATGGGAGGTGGTGAGGAGGGTGTTGTGAGGTGTTGGGGGCGGGGTTGGGTGTTGGGGAGGGGGGGTAGGGTGTGGAAGTGCATTATCACATGTTAGTGATCGCAAAAGTCGGCGGGGACATCATTTTTACGCATCGGTAAATACGAGTTCGCCTTGTTATTTTATTATATTTTATATAATGTTTTGCAAATCCTCAAGGTGCGCGCGTTGCCTCCACATCCCCGGTGGTAAAGGGGAAGTCCTCTACTTTCTAATGAAAGATGACTTACTCATTTGTGATTTTTGCATATGGGGATGGTTACTATATATTGCATCAAGTGATCCTTTTTGTTCCAGGATTGTAGTCCAATAGGCAGGTAGCCCTGAAGAAATCTGTGAGAGGGAGCTTGCACAAGCAAAACAAATGCATGGAAAGACAACCCTAAAAGAAACAATTTATTTGTTGGACTAAAGTGGTGTGAAGCAGGGGAACTTGCAGCTTGCCCTTTCTACCCTCCCCATTGATGTTTGATAATTATGCACTCATTGTCCATGTTACAATGGCTTCTTGAACATGTACGGTATTTTCTGCCAATGGCCATCAATAGTTTCTTTGTGTGCAAATAAACCATGTTTTTTTTCATGTTGCAGTAAACCGTCCGGACCCCCCTCACAACCTGACTGCACTACCTCTGTCCAGCCAGTCGATATTGATTGGATGGGTACCTCCGAATCAAACCATTATGGCCTACACACTGCATTTCTACAAGACATCAGGTAAGAAAAGGTTTTGACCTTTGACAACAACTCCCATTAGTGGATAATGGGGCTCTGGAGGTCCTTTTCATAATTACTAATTAAAGTGAGTGTAGAGTCAGGATCATTGAGTGCCATTTTTGCCTGCTTGGCACTCAAAATAGATAACACAACCACACCTACAATGCCTGCTGGTGTGCAGTGAGTAAAGAGATTCTGTGAGGCAGAAAAGTTCCCTGGATGAAGTACATGCACTAATGATCTAGAGTACAGCACTTCCCTGACGATGATGTCATGTTACGATTGACGTAACCGCAACGTGAATCAGCTTGTCGCAAGTCAACCTACATTCATAAGTACAAATGCCAGGCAACTAGGAATTGATGATTAGTTTTAGTAAGTCATAGGGCAAGGAAACGATTGATATAGCTAGATAATGTTTTCTTGTTAACAGATTCTGTATCCTAAGACAAAGTAACCTGGCCCCTGCGGAAAGAAAGGTTGAGAGTAAAAAAAGCATGGTCAAGGACATTATAAATTTGCAATATGAACATTAGACAAAACGTTCTCGCAGTTGTACATGAGTGCTTTATACGGTAGCGTGCATCACAAGCGCTTGCCAGTAACATTTCACAAAGATGGAATTTTGGGCATAGCATAAAGTGCTGTGGACAAACAGCTGCATGTGATGACCCCTTTATATAAGCTGGGCATTTATGATTTGAAAAGGTCTCTATTCAACTTGCAGTCAGCCAGTTGTGTGTATATGAAAATAGTGCCTCATACAACGGGGATACTGGCCCTCCCATTGTTACAATTCTTTTTCCCATTTTCATGGTAATTTTACCATTCTGTCTCCAAAGATGTCATGGTCTTCGTCCCCAGGGAATGGTTCTTCTTCCCGTTGACATGGTGGTTATTCCGGTTGTTGTCATTGGTCCGTCCTTGTCAAATTGTGTTTTCCCGTTGTCATGCGGTCCTTTGCCATTGTCATGGTTGTTTTTCCCGTTGTCATGGTCCTTTTTTCCCATTGTCATGGCCTTCCCATTGTTATGGTCATGGCCTTACATGGCAGTCCTTCAATATCATGCGTCCTGCACATCGTCATGAGTCCTTCGCATTGTCAGGGCCCTCCATTGTCATAGTCCTTCCCAGGTCATAGTTCTGGCATGGTCATGGTTCTTTCTTTCCATGGTCTGTCCTTCCCATTTTTTCATGTACTTCCCATTGTAATGGTAATTCCCATTGTCATGGTTACTTCCCATTGTCGATGGTACTTCCATTGTCATGGTTTTCCCATTGTCATGGTTTTTCCCAGGTTATGGTTTTTCCCATTGTCACACTCTTTCCCATGCCATGGTACTTCCCAGACAAAAATGGTCTTCCATTGTATTGCCATGTCCTTCCCATTGTTGTGGTCCTAACATGTCGTGCACCTTCTCTCATTGTTGTGAGTCCTATTCCCATGTCATGGTCCTCATACAATTCCATGCGTCCTTCCCATTGTCATGTCCTTCTTCCATTGTCATGGATCCTTCTTCCCATTGTCATGGTCCTTCTTCCCATTGCATGGTCCTTCTTCCCAGGTCATGTCCTTCTCCATTGTCAGGTCCTTCTTCCCATTGTTCATGGCCTTCTTCCCATTGTCATGGTCCTTCTTCCCATTGTAAT
The DNA here is from genome assembly GCA_023653785.1 of Ophioderma brevispina. Lineage (NCBI taxonomy): Eukaryota > Metazoa > Echinodermata > Ophiuroidea > Amphilepidida > Ophiodermatidae > Ophioderma > Ophioderma brevispina. The sequence goes on from JAMKCH010018857.1 coordinate 72,596, forward strand.
GGTCCTTCTTCCCATTGTCATGGTACTTCCCATTGGTTAATGGTCCTTCTTCCCATTTTCATGGTCCTTCTTCCCAGTGTCATGGTTCTTCTTCCAATTTCATGGTCCTTCTTCTCATTGTCATGGTCCTTCTTCCCATTGTCATGGTCCTTATTCCCATTGTCATGGTCCTTCTCCCATGTGTCATGGTCCGTCGTCCCATTGTCGTGGTTCCTTTCTCCATTGCCGTGGTCCTTTTCCCAGTGCCGTGGTCTCTTCTTCCCATTGTCGTGGTTAATTCTTCCCATTGTCGTGGTCCTTCATCCCTTGTCGTGGTCCTTCATCCATTGTCGTGGTCCTTCATCCCATTGTCGTGGTATTTCTCCCATTGCCGTGGTCCTCTTCCCATTGCCGTGGTCCTTCTTCCCATTGCCGTGTCTCATTCCCAGTGTAGTCGGTCCTTCTTCCCATTGTCGTGGTCCTTTCTTTTTTTTCCCTTGCCGTGGTCCTTATTCCCATTGTAGTGGTCTCTTCCATTGCGTGGTCTTCTTAAATTGGCGGGTCCTTCTCCCATTGTCTGTCGGTCATTCTTCCCATGTCGTGGTCCTCTTCCCATTGTGTTGGGTAATTCTTCCAGGTAGTGGTCATTCTTCCCATTGTCGTGGTCCTCTCCCATTGTCGTGTCCTTCTTCCATTGTCGTGGTCATTCTTCCCATTGTCGTGGTTCCTTCTTCCCATTGTCGTCGTCTTATTCAATTGTGTCGGGTCCTTCCCCATTGTAGTGGTCCTTCCTTACCTTGCATGGTCCTTCTTCCACATTGTCATGGTCCTTCTTCCAATTGTCATGCGGACTTCTTCCCATTGTCATGGTCCTTCTTCAATTGTCATGGTCCTTCTTCCCATTGACTAATGCGTCCTTTTTCCCATTGTCATGGTCCTTTTTCCCACTGTCATGGTCCTTCTCCCCATGTATGGTCCTTCTTCCCATGCCGGGGTCCATTTTCCCATTGTCGTGGTCCTTCATCCTCTTGTCGTGGTCCTTCTTCCCATTGCGTGAGTCCTTCTTCCCATTGCCATGGTCCTTCCCATTGCAATGCAGTCCTTTTTCCCATTGTCATGGCCTTCTTCCCATTGTCATGGTCCTCTTTCCATGGTCAATGGTCCTTTCCCATTGTCAGGTCCTTCCTTTTCATGGTCTTCTTACCATTGTCTGGTCCTTTTACCATTGTCATGGTCCTTCATCCCATTGTCATGGTCCCTTCTTTCCATTGTCATGTCCTTCCCATTGTCACAGTCCTCCTTCCCATTGTCACAGTCATCTTACCATTGTCACAAGTCATCCTTCCCATTGTCATGGTCTTTTCCATTTTCTTCCGATGATGTAGTGGCATTGTTAGTAACCATTGGTTTACGGCGTTCAAGCATTGGCTATGCACACTGTTCAGAATATGATTATGCTGTGGGTTTTGTATTGTGATCAATGTGATTAGTGGCTCTTACCAAAGTTAGCGCGAGCCAGTTGACATGGCAACGGTCTTATTCTAACATCTCTACATCAGCAAATTCCAGGGAAGTGTCAGCCTCACACATGTCATTTGGTATGAACCCGACATTTAAATATATTTTAGAGGTAACATAATACCTAGGAATAGTGTATTGATGACACTAGGTCCCTGGCCCCCCCCCTGGAGATTAGGGAGGCGAAAAAGACAACTCATGTTCTTCAAATCACATCCAAATTTGTATTTTTTTAGTTCACAGGATGATAGCATTGTCATCAGTGTTATCAAACTGTGTTTGTACTCAATTTGAAAGCTTTAGGTTATGAAGAATTTGTTTGCAAAAACCGATGCATGCCACTTTAAAACATTTTGAGATAAGACGACCAACATGTTGAACATATGCTGGCTTAAAATTGATACCCTGCTTTCAATAGTATTCGTCATTCAGATCAATTTAATACCCGACCTCAAAGTACTTGTGCTATTCAAAGTGGACCCATACTTTTATGCATACATATCCAACATGTATGTCGTTCTTTAGATTTTGAAAGTCTCCAGAAGTTTGGAATGGACTTTGCCATTCCCGGCAAGATGGCCGGTAATCTGAATGGTGGAAGACCTCTATCCTACTCCATGAAGACTTGTGCAGTCACTGAAAAATCCTTTTCAATGGGGATAAATTGTGTCAGCTTGGATGATGTCACAATGAGATACGGCTTTATTCCAGCGGGTTTAGCATAGGCGGTTACCTGCTATCCTTTCACCAATCTGGCCCAGGTTCGATTCCTTGTGGAGCCAGTGTTGTATGGGAATTTAATTTTGGTTGCCAAATCATACCCCACCTCACAGGTTTTCTCAGAATTATGGTTTCCTCTATCTTTATGAAATTCTTTCCAAAAATCTCTTTATTGTTCTGGATTTACTCATTGTGTAGTAGCTAGAACTTCAGGTGCTCCACAGAGAGACTGTAAACAATCCTGTGGATATGTCATATTTTATAAGAAGTACATGTTCTATATTAGTATTGAAAAGCAAACAAATTTCCAGTGGCGTATGGAACTAATCTCTCTTTAAGTTAACCAGTAACACAAAAATTTGATTGTATATTTAATTTCTGACCAGGTGGACAAGAAGAACTTGAACCCATTAGCGGCGCACAGGACTCTCATATCATAACCAACCTACAGCCGTATACCAACTACACGGTTTACATGAGGTCGTACGCCGATGCTGCCCCAAGTCTTCTGTCACAGCGCATCAGTGTAATGACATCTGAAGGAGGTAAAAGCTTTAAAGCAATAATAGCACATATTTTGAAGAGTGCCCCCCAATTTTTAAAATTTGATATTTTTGCACAGTTATGTTGGTAATTGTCTAGGAAACTATACCTGCGAACGAGAATGCTAAAAAATGCGTATTTATCATAAAATTAGTGTTTTTCTAATTAGAATTGGGATCCCAGATTGTACTTAACGGCAGAGCTGGAAATGCTAAGTTTATGTCCGTCCATGATGAAATAGTGTGCCACCTCAAAGAAAATGACCTCTAACTTGACTTGACTTGCCTGAACCAATAAAACAACTAATGGATGAGCGTAGACACGTACATGGCGCTATTTTCCGGCAATTTCATATTGGAAGGCTGTTGAATTATTATCGGAGATCTCCGATATTATTATTCTAATTAAAAATTCCTTCGTTTGCGACACATAGACATTTTCGAGCTTAACCATTCACAGGGTTAGTTTAGACAGACAGTTACCAATGCAAACCGTGTAAAAAATCTCAAAATTTTGAAAACTGTGTGGGCTACTTCAAAAAAAAAGGGCTATTATTGTTGTAATTACAGCTCGTGTAACTTGTAGGGGAAAGAATTGTATTGTCCCACCCTATGGAATTCGCAGCCTTACAGAATAAACTCTACGTTGCGGATATGGTGGCCTTGTAGGGTAATGACAAATCTGACTCCTCATATTCAAATTTCTCATTTACAGTTTTATCTGCCTCATTTTACAATCTCCTTAGTAACACCTTCTAATCATTTCCGTTCGCTCCTTACGTTACCATCCCCCGTGTGTCATGGCTTGTGATGCTATGGGCACGTGTTTATTTTTTTTTTAAAAAACAGCTTCAAGCATGGACTACGATAATCTGCTAGTAACTGAAAATTAAGAGGAAGTGCAAGATATGCAACCGTGTAAAAATTAGAAACTAATAAGGTCATGGCAGAATCTATTAAACGTGTTTTTTCCCTAGGGAACATAGTTAAGAATTATTTCCATAAACCTCTTCACTAGAGTCAAAGTCCAGGGGGTTTTTTAAACAAATACTATATTTATTATTTGATTTATTACAATTTAGAGGACCGAGAGACCTCAGAGGTATACACACCAGTGGTTCAACACTTTACTAGGGGTATCCCGAAACCGACCAGAACGGCTTGGGAAATCAGGGTAACCACACTACTCTTTGAAACTTTGACTGTGATATACATGTAAGGTATGACTCTTCTGTACATGGGACCGACGCTTAAGTCACCTCCGAAGGACGGGAGATTCGCGTGGTTCATTGACCAAGTCCAAATGAAACCATGGGGAGAGAGGGAACTTCTAGTGTTAATCAATAGTTCCGTAACGAATTAATCCAGAATTTAGTACCCGATTAAATCCATGCAAGTGACCCATACGGGTTTTGACAGGGGGCCTACTGCACCAAAGGCGCATATCCTAACAGTGTCCACGCTCTCCCCTATATGCTGTATTGTCACGGGGAAATTGGGCACACTATTTCCCTTTGGTACTGATTGGTATGGTTTAGGTGGGGTAACGTTTAGGAAAGTGGAGAGTTGCTACACTGACCCTCTAAAAAGTTATGTTGAGAGGTCAATCGGGGTCTCGTCATCTAACTGGCATGGCATGCCGCAGGGTGTGTGTCCTGTTGAGGACACAGTAAGTGTCGTATTGTCTGCCACAAAAGGTGTGTTGGCTGCATGTTGCCAGTCTTTAACGCTAAAAAACTTGTGTGCGAGGCCCAGGAAATTGCCTAGCAAAGGTCCAGGAAAGCAATTAACTGCATTTGTACAAACTTTTTATTTTGGTTGCTTTTTTTCCCTGATTTTTCTCCAGTCCCCAGTTGGGGTCCCATGTCTGGCTGATAAGTAGACGGACATTCCCATAGAAGTCCAATGGCAGGAGGTGGAGCAGAGTGCGAAATGGCATTCTAATCAGTACCGCTACTGCTACCGGCAGACAGACAGGTTACAAAGACTATGTCTGCCGAGAGGTCCGGGATACGGACAGTTAGTGGCAACAATATGGGGATTGAAACCAGAGACTACTGTATTAGTGTTGCCATGTCTGCTGCCACCGTGATGGGATTTGGCACGGATACATCTTGGGTCTTCATTCGTACTGTTCCGGTTTATACCTCATGCCAAGGTCAGAAAAAAACTTTGAACTGACAAATTATTTAATTATTGTGAGCAACAAAATTTATTTTTGGTCATTGAAAGTATTGTTTCAAGAATTTGTATGTATATCCGGCCAAACCCCATTTAGAGGAGACAAACGGATTTTAAAACTTTGGTTTTTAAACTAAACTAACAATTTACTTAATCTAAAAAGTTCACTCTGATGTGATGTCTAAAATCAATTCAAAAACATTATGGTTCAACAATATGTCTAATGCGTTCAGATTTCAAAATTGCCACCTTGCATTGTCAAAGTTCCACAAGAAAAAAGATGTGGAAATAACTCTTCAGAAGTTAAGTTTCCTTTTCAGAGTGAAGATAAATTTGGCCAGGACACGACTCCCACAGATTGACAGGCTTCTCTAGGTCCCTCGACAACACAAAATTTAGAATTGATAAAGTCTGAGAGCCAAAATCTCTCCACAAAGTCCATCTATTGCAAATGGCCACTTCTATGCTAGATTTGATTCCAAAACTGAAGATCTTTCGACTTCCAAGATGACAGCAGACAACAGCATTACTTTGACTGATGTGGTATCAAAGAATCCTGTTACGTCGGATCTACCCACTCGGCAGATCAAAACTATGGGCAAAAGTTCCCTTCACCTGATGATATCATTGGAAGTACACCTAAGATGCAAGATTTAACCTTTAACATAAATGGAAAATCCCCAGCTAATTTATAGTAGAGATTTCCAAACAGTATTAATTTGATGATGTGTTATCAAAGCATTCTTATATGCTCAGATCTAACCACTTCTGGCAGATCAAACTCTGCAAAGTTCCTTTCACCTGATGATACATGGGAAAGTAACCTAATATTGCCATCTTTAACCGTTACATACCTGGAAAAATCCCCATCTATTTATAGTGGAGGATTTCCAGAAAGGTCTTGAGCATGTTAACAGATCACCACCTTCCAATTTAGCAGTAGGGAAATTCATTTATCTCTTGCATGATATAATTCAGGTATTCCTGCCTAGGAACCATTCTCTTGTACATACAGAAATAAGATAATATTTGTAATCATAAATTTGAGGAAAGCACACCTAAAAAAGTGTGTTTACTCTAACCCGACTGACCCTAGAAAACATGCTGACTCAAAAAATTTATAAAATGACACAAATTTTTTTTTAAATCTACGGAACCGACCCATGATTTTTCGTCACAATTAAAAAAATACCAACACCAAGACCAAAAAAAACAATCAAAACAAGACAACAAAAGATACAAGAAGTAAAATAAAAGATCTTTGCGATATCATTGTAAAGCTTTTGTAAAAATTAAAAAAAGCAAAAAATAAAAACATTGTGAAGTTCATCTTAAAAAAAGAGAAAAATCCAAGCTGAACGGTTATGGCAAACAAACATAATTTTTTAGGCATTTTGTAGCCTTATTCGAAAAGCAACCAGATTGTTGTTTGTTTTACAGTTCCTCCAGCATTTTCATTGGAGTGGTACGTGGTCACTCGTCAGTTCCAGTTGTTCAATGACATGGAGCGATCCAGATCCTCTGCCGGAACAGCCTGCGAATTTCACTATGGAGGGTTCCGCTTAATATGACATAGAAGCGAGGGATTATTCAGAGACACTGTTATGGGTCCAAATGAAAGAGCCCATGCCTGTTCAGATTAGGTAATTTGTTATTTGTGAATCTGTTGGAGTGGTACAAACAAAGTGGTCCCCCCCCCCAAAAACGACAATTTCAAAACTAGTTCATTTGGTGTCAGCTGCTATAGCAGGAAGACACCAGAGGTGCTTTTCCATTTGTAGGCTGGGTGGAAAGCCAAAGGTCAGAGACAAAGGTCAAAACGGTCATGTGAGGTCAAGGTGAAAAATATTTGTGGAAATATGTAGAGTTGGGTACAACACGTGGTCAAACAGAACAATTCAAGAGACTAGTTCTTTTGGTGTCAGCTGCTATAGCAGGAAGACACAGAGTTGCTTTTCCATTCTGTAGTTTGGGTGTAAGCAAACGGTTGAGTTGCAATAAGTCAATATTTTCATGTGCAGATATTTGTGGCAAATTTGCCAAGACTGACATTTTGTGGGTTTTTTTATCCTTCTGGCTTAAAAGCCATGGGGATTTTGCAAGCAGATTCCTTAGTGTGTCTGTGTGTGTGTCCCATTGTGGTTAGGTTAACCTGGTTAGGTTGACTTAAATGGTGAACTTACAGATCCCAATGTCAAATGACTAAACTTGGGATGTGAATTGTGAGTGAAGTAAGTAATACCCATGCACTGTCTCATCACTATTTGTGCATATTAATGAGTTCAGTTGCATATTGCTGTGATTGGTCATTACTCTAAAAGTGGAATCTGACAAGATCCCAATGTCCAAATGTGAAAACCTTTGCGTATGTGGGTAGTGGTTTGCCCATGCCAAGGAATAAATACCATGCCTGTATTCATCACTATTTGTGCATATTAGGAGATCATTGCATATTGCTCCCCACCAGTTGCTCCCTGCCGGGGGGATTTTGCAAGTTTTTTTTAACTTGCAATTTTTTTTTGTGTGGGATTGTCAAAATTTGTAAACAATATTCATGAAACTTGATTCCAAATATAACCAATTCATTTCCTCGGTTAGCTCTGTCATTTATATCTTTTGAAGTTCTTACTATATTTCTTCCATACTGCATCTCTGTTTTCTGTGGTTATGGGTAAACACCTACACGACCATTTTTTAGAGAATGCCATGTATCCTTTGGCAATCATTTTTCCAGTTACGTCAGTAGCTTTGCATCACTCCAGACGTCCAGCCCATTTCCCTTAGAAAAGATTGCGTCATTGAGATTGATTTCCCGTGTTCAATTGTATCTATTACTAATAAGTTGTAACAAGTTCAAATATGATCAAAATATTCTTAAACTGCAGTACACCCCTCACATGTGAAAACAATGCCAAAATGTCAGGGTCAAAAGCACATGCGGAGACACCTAGTGCTGGGAAGAATGGAAAGACCACTGCACGTTTAGAATTTTCGCTACAAAATTTACGCTTCAGCAAAAACAACTTATTTTTCAGTATTGTTTTAATTACTGAAGTCAAATTTTACCAAAATTATCTGTCATCAGTAAAAAACACAATTATAAATCACAGTGCTGCTTCATTAAATAATTTCCGTCTCTTACGGAAACATGGAAATCCCATGTTTGTTGAGTTATTAGGCCTTTGGCATAATTGCATATTGATGCAATTTAAGAGGAGGAATTTACAAAAAACCTATAAAATGTGGCGACGCCAATAGTGATTTGTTGTTTCCCTGGGCGATTAGTATATTTAACTGCTTAATCTGTATTAAATTTAATCCAAAGCTGGGTAACTTGATTACAATTGATTTAGGATTATGACACTAGAATTGCAAATTCGGCAGTCTTTTAATGTTATCTGCAACGTATTTACAGATACTGATCATGTTCATGAATAGAAAATTTAACGGTAACTCCCAGCTCTACCCATTAGATTTCAGGAGGTTGAAGTTGAGATCAGGGCATTTGTTTTTTCCCCGCCGGTTGCATCAAGATTTGTCTTTCTTTTTTTAGATTGACTTCAATTGGATTTTCTTTTTTCAATTTTATACATAGCAGATAGGTGGGTCAGGTTTGTTCACTTGACAAATGGGGAAAGTTTTATGTAGTAGGTATATAGTGAGTTATGTTGTAAAACCCCCCCCCCCATGAAGTCAGATGTTGCTACAATACTATGTTTTATGTTTACAATTTCTGAGCATTTCTTGGAAGTGCATTATTTTTTTCGAGTTTTAATTTCCGCAGTTGTAGATTTATTTGCAAAATTCGCAAAAATAAAAACCTCGCAAAAATTTCTACTCTACAGTATTTGTGTGATACTTAACAAAAATTTGGCTGCAAGGTTGTTTATTAGGGGGGCAAGACGTCTTACTTTTGAGTTTAAAAACATGCATACTTTACATGTGTGTTATACTTTTGATGTCAAATGTTTAGGAATCAAGATTTTATTGTAACCATTGTAACCATTTGTATTTCTTGTACCCTACAGACCCAGGAACTACTTACGATGTGGTGCTTCAAATGTTTAGGAATCAAGATTTTATTGTAACCATTGTAACCATTTGTATTTCTTGTACCATACAGACCCAGGAACTACTTACGATGTGGTGCTTCAAATGTTTAGGAATCAAGATTTTATTGTAACCATTGTAACCATTTGTATTTCTTGTACCATACAGACCCAGGAACTACTTACGATGTGGTGCTTTATGGTTATAACCATTGCGGCAGTGGTCAAGAATGGGTTGAGACAATATCTTTGCCCCGTGACAACGGTGAGTACAGATCTGTTGAATGGGAAGCCTAGGGGCTTCTCATTTTAAGGTGCCTGTTCTGATTGCCCCCCATATTTCATATATCCCCTGATTTTGGTTATGGTAATGTCTGTCTGCTGAGTTTATTGCCATATGGTCTAATTGTCCCCGCCAAATGAGTTCAGAACGGGGGCTATGAAATGAGCAGCGTCCGTTCATCCGTGATAAAAATGTTAATCCACTTTGTGTACGATTTATCTGGAGTTCCATACGGGCTACAACGATGTAACTTGGTGGAAAGAAACGGGTTGATGAGTTCTCGACCTGATTAGATTTTGGACATAAATATGCTAATTAAATATCTAATTTGCATAATTTAAGAAAATTTTCCCGCAAGGCTTGTATACAAGTTATCTGGAGTTCTGCAAGGCGCATAATGATGTAACTTGGTGGAAAGAAACGGGTTGATGAGTTCTCGACCTGATTAGATTTTGGGCGCATGTTTATTTTATTTAAATCTAAAAAAAATATTAAGGTAAGATTATCAGCTTTTATGCTCTCCCAGAAAATTTACTATTTAAATCAGATTTGCCCAACCATTTTGCAACTTGGTTCTTTGAATAATAATTGTACATCATTCCCAAATTTCAAGATAAGAAATTGGGTTCATTTCTTCTTGGAAAAAAAAAATGAAAATTGGCACACGTTTCTGTCAACATTTCCGACATTTCATTGAATTTTCAACAAAATCCATCCTGGACACCACGGCCGGCAATCCTACCTTAATGCAGTAACCATTAACAATAGTAAAATGTATCTAGCATAATAAACTTTTACATTATACCCGGTTGATAAATACTTGATATATACCGTACTGAGCAGAGCATAATCCTTTGAAGGAGGAAATGTTTTGGAATTTGGAGGTGAGATAATGCATAATCTTAGTCTTATAAGTCAGATTTGAAACTTACGTGGATCAACACACATACACATACCCTAACTTGCAAATTTTAAACCTGTTGTTAAATTCCTTTTCCTATTTCATGTTGAAGCAAATTTGTTCTTCTTTCTAGAAGGGTATCTGTGGTCTTAAGAAAACTTAAAATTGTTGTAATTTTTTGGTGAAGGAACTGCGAAGGAAAACATTGAAATAGTCACATGAATTGAACCAACTTGCCAACATATTGCGAGGGGGAGTTGGTGGTCATGCTAGCATTATGGTGAACTATTCTTTGACCTAAATATTTGTTTCCAAATATTTATATTTGTAAACATTAAAGCTAAACCTCTTACTTAGTGAACTAGACCCACTTAGTGATTTTAATATTATCAAATCTATTTTAAATGTCTTTATAATGGAAAATAACTAGTCATAAACTAATCTACCATAATTATATTAAACAACCACAATAACTCTTTTGATGATTTCTGGCCCCCACAGCAGTGGCTACCAACAATGCTGCTGCCCATGAAACTTCAAACTTGGTAGGGTGGTAGACCATGCTGACTTCTGATGTTGTATAGTTTTGTAGCAAGATATCTGCATGAATATTAATGAGCTAATTGCATATCAACACAATGTCATTGATCCACTGTACCAAACCATGATATCAAACTTGGTAGGGCAGTAGACCATGCTGACTTGTGATGTTTTATAGTTTTGCAGAAAGATATCTGTATCTTAATGAATATTAATGAGCTAATTTGCATATCAATACAATATGTCATTAATCCACTGAACCAACAAAATGCTACTACCCATTGAAAACTTGGCAGGGTGGTAGACCATTATGACTTCTGATGCTATATAGGTTTGCAGTAAGATATCTGCATCTTAATGAATATTAATGAGCTAATTTGCTTATCAACACAATATGTCATTAATCCACTGTACCAACAAAGTACAGCTACCCATGAATTTTAGACTTGATGGGGTGGTAGACCATGACAACTTCTGGTGCTATATAGTTTTGAATCCAGATATCTCTGCTTGTTAATGATTACTATTGTACTCTACTTTGTTCACCACCTAATAGGCAAAAATTATTGTTGCCACAATATAGGCGCCGCACGTACATCATGAACTGCGTCTGCTGCGGTAGTATTGCTTGCAGTTGTGCCCGCACTATTCTATATCAATTTGTGGTGTGGAGAGTCTTGCCAATTTGGTGATGAACAAAGTATACGTATATGTGAGGCCACCTTAATTATGGATTGTTTAATTCTTCTTATAGAATAAGAGAGTGGTGAGAAATGTACTTGTCATCTGTCAGAGTGAGGCCCAAGGTGAACCAGAAACTGACACAATGTCTCCTGCTAAAATTTTGTCATGTTCTGCCTAAAAGTCATATTCAGTACACATATTTTTTGTCCAAAACATAGAGGTAAGGCCGAATAAAAAGAATGGGTTTGTTGTTGTCTCCGCCCGCTTCTATTTTTTATACAGCCAAAATTGTTGGTTATTTTCCAACATCTCCAAAATTTAGCCAAAAAAAATTGAAAAATGAAAAATACTTGAGAAATACAAATACCCTGCATTTCCGAAGAATGTGAAACATATTATGCTATATAAATGATCACATGTGTCGTCTCAGCAGCCTTTTTTAAACGGGGTGGTTATCTTGAAAAAAATAACAAAAGGTCCAAAAATAAAAAATAATAAGGGCTTCCCTCACTGATTTAAAAAAAATGTCCGGCCGAGAAATAGTTCTTTTTTACTTGGCCTAATTAACTATAGAATTAGATGAAACATTTAATGTGGAATCTGGCATTTTACTAGTTTGAACTTGCTGAAAGAATTGTGTATTTGATTGATTGAATTGGTTTGGTCCAATTTTGAGCCCAATTACTTTGACTTTCTAACAGGGGATAATAGTGATCTCTTTAATTGCCTGAAGTTTTTAGAAACTCAAGGATGGGATTTTATAAGTGAATGGAATATTTGGCTCAGGATTCGTCATTGAACTATTTTTGTGTTATTTCAGAAAGCCCAGGTGAAGTTCATCCCAGTGAATGGCCAGCAACCGCACCACCGACTAACCTCCAAGCTGTCGATCCATCGTCATCAAGCATTGATCTCGTCTGGAGCCCACCAAATGGAGACATCCAACCAGATTATTATCTCGTTACCTATCGGCCATTTGACATAAGACAGGAAAAACCAGAGGTTGCATACAGGTAAACACAAGAATTTGGAAAGAATTTTGTATGTGCCACTACCCTATGAATTCGGCATTTTGAAAGATAGGGTGGCAGAATACTGAATTCATCCCAAGAATTTTCTGTACACAACTCATAGATGTAACTTTTTCCGGATTTTGGCCATAAATAAAAAAATCCGGAAATGTAAAAAAACACAATTTTTTTTCAATTTCTGAGATCAAATTGTTAATGATAGATAAAGGTAGAACTGTATCAAAAACCAAGTACCAATTTATTTTGGAGAAGGGGGGGTCTTGTACCTTAAAATCGCGTAAGAAAATATGTTCCCCGAAGCTTCACCGGATGTTACGCTAAAATTTGACCTTCCCATCGGTTCAAATTTTGGATTTTCAGGAAATGGGACAACTCCTCTGTTACATCTCTGACAACTATATTCTTAACCTGCTGTCCTCTAAAAATAGGAATAATGATCATGCGCGTAGCCAGGGTGTCTGAAAAAAGGAATTAAGCAAAATTTTAAAAACAATAGAAGACACAAAAAAGGGAGAAATGAAGAAAGACATTACAATAACCCTGAAATTGTGGAAAACGCATATTTTTCAGGGGCCCCTGGACACACTACCATTGTGATTTGGATGGTCCCCAGGATTGGTCTTCCCGTCATCGGGGCCCCACTCCCGTTCTTATGGCCGGGCCTTACCGTTCACGGGAATACTTACATTGATAATACTTTCTACTTTCTACTGTTTCTCCACGGCAATCACCCAAGCCGGTACTATTGCCCATCGAATAAAGCGGCTACTACCTAACATTATTCACGAAGATCAAAAAGGATTTATGTCAGGTAGATACATAGGTGAAAATATAAGAACAATTTATGATATACTCTCATTAACTGAAGTAGAAAAATTCCTGGTATTATTTTGCTTTTAGACTTTGAAAAAGCTTTTGATTCAGTTTCTCATGATTTCATTTTCAAAGTGTTGGATGTTTTTAAATTTGGATCTTCAATTAAAAGATGGATACAATTATTTTATACAGATAGTCTCTCTTCAATTCTTGTTAACGGTCACCTTTCCTGCAGATTTGAAATTAAAAGAGGATGTAGACAGGGCGATGCCCTCTCGCCATATATTTTTCTTCTCTGCGCAGAAATATTATCTATAATGATAAGGCAGAATAAATTTATTAAAGGTATTAGAGCAATACTTGAAGAAACATACAAAAAGGACCCAAGA
>JAMKCH010018858.1:0-50227 GCA_023653785.1 Ophioderma brevispina
ATCCGTATTTCACATACTGTCGTATTTTAAAATCGCCATTCATTTACACGTGTTTGATATAGCGTTGTATTTTGCCGATCCCAAAAAACGATTTCACATACAGACCTATTTTGACGTATTTCCATCGTTATTTCGTAAACAAGCTTTTCACATAGTGATGTATTTTACGTACATTGAAAAACAACGGTGTAATATGCGTCGTATTTTGCAATATACATTAATTGTGATTTCACATACAGACTTATAACTTAATATAATTGCAGTATTAAGTTGGATTGTATCGTTATAGCTATAACGATATAGTGTACGATGCGCTAGTCTCATTACTACTTTGTATTACTTGTATATTAGACTGGCGGGTAAGCATCAGAAATGATCTCGCATACTGGAGTGTCTTGTCCTGTGTGTATGTCTGTACTGTAATACCCGGATCGCTCAGCCATTACTACTTAGGCTATGTTAACAGCCCCGTTTATCAGGGCGGCCTGGGTGGCTTAGTGGTTAGAGCATTCACCTTGTGTGCGAAAGATCCGGGGTTCAATTCCCTACCCAGGCGTGGATGTCCAGGATTTTTCCAGGGTGCTCACGCTTAGGCATGTTGTGTATGTCCATGTTAAATAATTGTTAACAATGTTCTAGTATGCGATGCGTGTTTCTTTCTCCACTATTGAAATATAATATGTTAAGAAATGCGGGCAAGCATCAGTAATGCTCTCGTGTACTGGATTGTATCGTTTTAGCTATATATCCCCCTCCCTCCAGTGTACGATGCGCTAGTCTCATACCTACTTTGGATTTATGGTTTATATTTGACTTTAAAATGTTTTCTTCAAAACAGTAAAGTGAAGATGTTTCTTTTATGCTTCGTTCTACCGTATAGACATGAAATGTCGCGGTAGATTTTGAATTGCGATTTTCTCGGAAAACGTGTTTTGTAAAATAAGTCAGTATGTGATGTGGGCGACGATTTGCAACTTTAAGGGGAAAAGGGTCAAATTTGAATAGATTTGTAGGTAAAATTTCATTCATATGTTTTGAAATTTAAAAATCCTGTTGGGTAATTTCGTGAATACAAACTTTTCTTTTACGATTTTTTCCCGACACCTCTACATTCTCTAATATTAATATATACTAAGCTAGGAGAAAGAAACACGCAACGCTAAGCTAATTGAATGGACAGTAATAAATGTTACCCCACTCTTGCAGGCAGTCGACCACACCACCCGTTCACGCCATCACAAACTATTATATTACTCGTGGGCCTAACCGACGAAATTCATTATCCGAGTAAAAGACACCCACTCAAACCCAATTGTCATAGACAGGGACACTGTTGAATAGCATGATTAACCCATGTAGTTTATCTAATATGTGTCAATTAGAAACTTGTCCATCTCTATTTGACACACCGCATGCTATTTCAAAGCACATTTGTCTATGTCAATTAAATTCCAATGGGTGACTTTCAATCGGATAATGAATTTCGTTAGCCAGACGCAACGCGGATGCCTCCACGAGTTATATTAATTAGCTTTCAATCTTTAATCCGACTAATAAAGCTGTGAAAGATTGAGTTATTGTTTATTTAGACCGAAGGGGGAAACTTAATTAAATTAATTATGTTGACAAAACATTTGTAGAGGTAAATGTGATCTGATGCTTAAGACCAATTTTACATGGAATGGCTGTCCCCAAAGACCTCATATGTTTTCCAAATGCATGTCCTGTTCTCATACGTCTTTTAATTTCAAAGGCCAAAGGCCATTCCCTTTATTACTAATATGATCAATAAAGCAGTGAAACAGGAAGGTTTTTTATTGTAACTCTAATTTATTTAAATTTTTATCATGACGCAGGCATACCATTTAGCAGTATGTTATGCAGATAGGACCTCCATTCTCCACCATATGCAATTTGATAGCAAGTCTTCCATGCACAAATGTCACTGGTGACATTTATTGGGTATTTGATGAGCTAATTTGCATAAATTATGCAAAAGAAAAGACATTAATATTATGTTTCCACTCTAAACTCGTACATGATCCAGATCGCGAAAGCAGGCGAGTCTAGTCACATTTTTATCTGCTTTTGCCTTAGCTACAAAATCTATATTTGTCATTGTCTTTGTGTTCTTTTACGTGTGCTTGTTCATGTGACGGAGTATTGTAACGCAATCACTTCTTGATTTCACTTTATAAAGTGGCTTTTATAAAGAGACATGCCTTGAAATTTGTACTACTTAATTCTCCGGGTAGACGAGGATGACTTATTATAATCCTTTACTGGAGTTGTCCAACGCACGCAAATGTTTACAAAAAACTTGCGCTTGGGCCGGATTCCAACTAGTGTACTTTGATTAGACATTTTTTTATCGATAGCCCGAAACTACGAAAGAGGGCTCCCTTGTATTACACTTTTAATCATCCAGTGATCGTTTGGCGATAGGATGCAGAGGTTTTAGTCAGATTTAAGAAAGAAAACAAGGATCTGCAAAGAAGACTAGATTCATACCGACAGTGTTGCAATCAAGCCGCTCTAACCAATTGAACTTACAGCTGGGTTGAGAGAAGAGCGATTGATTAGATCTATAGACATTTTGTCTTTGCAATCCATTTTTTCCCATTGAATAGTTGTAGTACTTGACTCAATAATATTCAGTATCATGTGGTGTAATGTTAACCAATAAACAATCTAGAATTCATTATACCGTGAATTCAGACAAATATATTTAATATGTACGAAATAAGTGGAAAGATGGGTTCCATAGTTAAAGGAATGTTCAAGGCATACCCTGTATTTTAAGGGAAACCAGCGACATCTTAATTATAGAGTCATGAGACTATGTTTTGTAGAGCTTTGTTTTAAACGGTAAGTGTACCCTATTAAGAAGTCACATACGCCCTCTGTTGCTCTCCTCTTTCTATTTAAACTTAATCATGTTTGGCTTCCTACTTTAGAAAATATTTTTAATTGTGAAAAATAGCGCCTTTTACACAAGTAGACAAAAGCGCTGTTGCCTATTATTATTCCCTAGGCCGGTACCTGGCCAAGCACACAATCCTATCAGCACTTAGATTGTAATATTCCCCATAACAGCTCCCCAGATTCGCTTGGGTCGGCGAGGCAATTGAGATTAAGTATCCTGCCCTAGGACACAAATACGTTGACCACAGTAAGACCAGAACTTATGATCTAATTTAACGGTCTAATGATCATGAGTCCTGAGCTTTTCCACTGGACCACACGTACTCTCAACAAGTTGACGGAAGTCAACGGATTTCCTTAAAGGCGCAAAATTCGAGTATACCTAAATAAGTCGTAAAGACTGCTCTTCCGAGATAAGGTAATACATATTTTTTTAAACGATACATAATGGTCTTTGATTTGACCCCCTCTGTGAGAAAGCCATCTTCATAGCCGCTAAATATTAATCAAGTACGACCGAACTTCACCAAACACGTTAGGCAGACGACAAGATTTATGACTATATACGTGAACGTGATTGACCCCTACAATTTAACGACTGAGTAGCTAAGCGTTTTTGAATGTTTGTCACGTTCATACCAACTGGCGCGAATACATGTCTGATATTCCTGAAAAGGGCATGATACCCTTCTAACATTGAATTCAAAATTTTAATACCTAACAAGAAAAGCATAATCAATAAATGTCATGATCAGGCGCATCGTTCTTTTTATTAATGCTTACGGTCACACAATGAAATAGGAAGCAGAATGACGGATGTTGCAAGAGTTTCTAACCTATTATGTTAAAAATTGCCCAAGTTGCCTATACCTTTCATGATTCCGCACGTTGAAGACATGGATTGTTTTTTATAAACGCACAGGCAACCTTATACGTCAATGAGGATCTTTATATTTGTAATAACGCGACAGGTATATTCTTTGCTTACCGATCACTTGACATTTTGGTATCAAATTTAAGGGTATACTTTAAGCTCCAAAGGAACTACAGTCAATTTTATTTGCCTATTAAAAGGCCTGTTTGATACTTTGACTTTAGGTAAATCTTACCTCTTAAGGTGTAGTATTGAATGCACACCTCCCTAAAAAGATCCCTTGTTGTAAAATATTCGATAGAGATTACGTATTGTGCTGTACTAATCTTCTCTAAAGTTCATTACTCCCCTGTGAAAGTCAGTATACCTAAGAGTATTGCAAGATATGACTTGTTCTTAAATGACACAGGGTGAGACAAAAAGCACCCAAAACAAAGCAATTTTAATTTCTCTACCCGTTCAAATCACTGACTATTTGTTTCAACAACTGCCAAAAATAGCCCGCTGGGGATTCACAGGACAACCAATTGTACTCCGAAAGCCAGTCATTACCCTATTCGAACCTTTTTTACAGATCCCCCCCCCTTGCCCCACGACGGTCTTTCAGTGTGCTGTGTGGGAACTAGAGTTAAAGAACCACTGTGACACACAAATGGAAGAGTTCCATGTTTCCCCTCCCCTAGAATTCTTGGCAAACTTGACTTGACGGAATAAACCACACTCTAAGGGTGCAGAATTCGTAAGGAGAGGGGGACACAATGGAACTCTTGCCCACCACTCTAACAATCTTTATTACCAACCGGTGGTTCTTAATCTTCAAGATAACGTTCAGTTCACTTGATGGCCCTTTACAAAGTCCAGCTGGCCATTCCATCTGACACCCTTGTAGAGCAATGTACCTTTGTTGCTCTATCCAGAGTCTGCTTGATGTGAAGAACGTAATATCCAAATCTTAGCAGCTAAGCTATTAGGTATTTGGGTATTGTTATAAAAGGGCTGCATAATGTAGCCTCTTTGTAGCTATGAAGGACAAAAGGGTTCTATTCTATAGGCGTCAATTACAGGCTCCCAATATGCAAAGAGCAGTAATGCAAATTCTACTGTGTCTCCTATAAGTTAATAAATGGTCATTGAATGGAGGAATGCTCTGACTTGCTTTTTCCATAGCAAGCCCCTGAAGTTTCTCAGACTTTTCTCAATTTTCTTGATACAAGTGTGTATTATTTTGGGGATAAAAAACACAGTGCGTAAATGATAAAGTCGTTGTCAAACACCAACTCAAATGATGGTGAAAATAAAACTATTATGATTTAGCTGAGGGCCTCCTTCTCTCCTTATTGGCGATGTCCTTGAGAAGCCCGCGCGACCATAGCAGCCCTTTTGTATGTAAACCAACCAATCACAACTTTTAGAGGACATTAAAGCCACTATCACCGATTTCTTATACCAAAAAGTAAACAAATCGCGCTCCCTATTTTTCATCAAAGTCCATTTTTGCACTGTGGTATTGGAAATTATTGTAGTAAAGGCCCCGGTAGTGGCTAGCGTACACGCCGTCTTTTTTCAAGAAAGATGGGTTGTTATATGCTTTGTTTACTGATAGAGTCGGGATCCGACGTTTTTAGGTCTAGAAACACCTAACTGGCAATCTTCAATCCCCGCTTTTGAAAAGTGTTTTAAAGTGTCTGTTTTCACAAAGAACAGTAATATAGGGTGTTGAGATTGACGCTAAACACTATTTAGAGAAAAATCGCGGCATTTTTATTTTTCAAAAAATGACTGATAGTGGCTTTAAGTAAACAGAACAAGGATTTATCAAAATCAGACCTTTGGTTTACGTTGGGGGGCCTTCGAATGGACTTGAAAAAAAGTTAAACCCTCGTCTACCTGAGCCATTTTTTGTAACAAAACTCCCGAAGGGGGTTTGGGGGGGGGGGTGGTTAAACGCACCCCCCACTGTGATTTTCATTACCGAACACCCGATTCCTGTAAATTTGGTACCAAAGGATGCATATAGTTGTCTCTTTTCTAATGTACCCAAATAAGTATCAACATCCGTTGCACCCCTTATGACGTTGATGAAAGTACAAATACTGATATAGGGTGGAAAATTGATATTGCGCAATTTTTAGCGACTCAAACACCTTATTTAGAGCCTAAAATGCTGTCATTATATAAAACTAGTCATTTCCCATCAGTAGAAGTCAAATACCGCAATGAAAATCTGATTTTCCTAACCTTTGGCGAAAAATTTGCACTTTTTAACTGTGTGTGTCTATGGAAATGGCAATTTTTGCTGAACTGCGCACCTTATGACGTCATGTGACTTATTGCTAGGCATGTTGGTACTCATGTTTGGTATCAATGGAAAGAAGGAGGACCATAGCTATCTATTGGTATCACAATCAAGTGTCTGTGTCCTGTGTTGTGTTAGGCATGTTGGTACCTCCTCTTTCCCCCCTCTTCCGGGGGTGGTTACCACCCCCCCCCTACCATCGATAGCATATTACCGGCATTTATAAATAAATTGACCGTGAAAGTAAAAGAGGAAAATTGGCAATTTGATTCAGTAGATACAGGTTATGTTTACTACATTCACTGTTGCAATTATTAGTTTTTATAGTAGTGCAATTATTATTTTATAATTGGTTATAAGGCGGTTTGGGGTTTTTATTATTTATGATATTATTTGTATCCGGTGCAATGTTACTCTGGTTCAAGGCCTTCAAGGACCGTTCCCGTGAGATGGCCGTTTGTGTCGTGAACCTGAAACAGATTTGTATGCAGTTTTGATTAAAAAATCAAATTCTAACCACCTTCCATGGAGTATTTGGAATTACAGGCAAAAAACGAATCCTGTAAACGAACATTGCAGTCGATTTCGTCAAGGGTAGGATGAAATACCCTGATTGTCTCAATCCATACTAGAAGGGATGGTTTTAAAAAATACAACTACATACTGTTGTGTTGTCGACACGCCAGTTTAAAATAGCCCGAAAGAACCATTGCTCCACCGTGACTAGTGTCCGAATTAAAGATTAATTTTTCAACCTGTTCTATACCTGACCAAATTTACCCCATGTTGTTGTGCAGCCAATCAAATCCTGTCATCGGGAAATCTAGCAATGTGAACCGTCTGCATCTTAATGAAGTTTCTATACTGATCACCGTTGGACAGTTGGTAAATGGGCAGTAAAACTCCCTACTTTTGCGCAAATTGACTTCCATAATGTAAGATCGCCAGGTCTAGAATTCTACAGATTGTGTTTCGTCATGATTACAATAATCTATTAACCTGGATATCCATCAATATCACTTGTTTCAATATTATCTCACATTCGCAATGTGGCTAGAACACATCTTTAGAGTCTGCAAGGCCTAAGAGGGATACGCAGCTCATATAGTTTTGATTCAAGATCACTTATTATTGTGCTGGATGTGTCATGGAACATGGAACAGGTTAATTAAACGTAGGATTGGCCTCAGTGGGCTTCATACGAAGTATTAACATTGTAACATGGGGCATAACGTAATTTACTGCGTATTCACATCACTTTTCTTAAATACCCCTGGCAATCAATTGGACGTGAAAACTTGAATAGATCGCCTCAGTTTAAATCATTAAGGAATTTAATCAGGTATGAGCACGTCTGCATGCTGGACGCAAATCTTTGTTTCCGGTACTATTCAGTTCGATATACACTTACTTTGTGAAAACGTCTGTATAGAAAATGATGTAGCTGCAACCTTGGTCATAAGAGGCACTTGCCCTCAGTCAAGCCATTTGAGGAAAAGTTATATTTTTTTTAAGACAAAACATAATTATGTTTTGTTCGTCGTTCCACTGCTTCTTCCAACCCCTTCCCGTCCCGCAAACCAGCACTCAATGTGCGATACATGTAGACATATAAAGAGCGTGCTTTTCAGGGACCAACATTTAACAAGGCAAGGTCCCAACAATTATGACAGCGATTGTAGTGTTACGGGCCGTACCCAAGGTGAGAAAAGTAACCTCCCGTGTTCAATAAAACAAAATTCACATGACTAATTTGTAAGAGATTGACTTGACCAAGTTGTAAATTCAAAACAATGATTTTAATACATAAATGAACTCTGATCAATCACAATACAAATTACAATGTATGCACAAAGATTATTATATTCTTCCTATTTAAAAAATCAAAATAAACCCACTTCATCTCATGCATTATAGAAATAAAAGTTCCAATTCGGTTTGGGTGCGCACCAGTCTCTGTAGAATCAGTTCCACATAAATCTTGGCTACAACAATTCTTGCTAGTACAATTCAGCTATTAGTTTCGCGTTATCGGCACAAGTCCATTTGCTTTAAAAAAAAAACCGCGGCCGGATTAAATTGGATACTTGGGAAATTCTGACGTAACTGCACACGGTATATAAGTCCAGACAGGTACTCAGTGCGTTAAAGGTGAAACGTCACTGGTAGCAGAAGGAAAGTCTTCTGAATTTAATGGTTAACTTTCTTTTTCCCAAAGGCACCAAATTTGTGCAGCTCTGACGATCCGACGACTTTTCCAGAATTATAATAAAGAACATAAGATTATATACATCAAATGTTTATGCAAGTTCTCCACCTTCGTTTGAGAGGTCCTACATTACACTCTGATGAAATCTCTTGTCACGGGCAAAGAAGAATGACTTGTCAAACAGAATTCCCATGATGCAACAAAATATGCGGAACAGGTTAAAATTTTCGCAATCCTTTTCGTTCGCTGAAACATGCTTCATATCCTGTACCCCTGATGTATTTTGACATAGGCAATTTCACAAAGTCTATTGTTCATCAACAGGTGTGAAATTTTGCTTCCTATTGGTAAACAAGAACCTCTGACAGTTCTTAGAAGAAGGATGATAAGACACTATGCCCTATTGTTCTCTGACTGCAAACATCTTCTAACATGTTCTGACTCAGGAAGTTCTCAAACTCTAGTCCATTTAGAACTAGGGCAATCAGATAAGTCATGCTTATTGCCCAACACGTTCCTATTAATATTTTCCCGTTCGCACATAACTTTATATGATATATTAAACCTGATTTTAAATACAACTATATATAAATTCAGGAGTAATTCCCCGTAGGTATAGTAATATTGTCTGGAGCTTGCTAAATTAGGTATTTCAAATGTCCAGTTCATTAGTCAGCCCCCTAGACACTGAGATCAACAAAACCGATCTTGTCATGAAAGTATTACTTAACATTAGGATTTTGGCTAAAAACAAGAAAGTTAGCCCACCTGACACAAGACTAGGTTCCCAAAAGCAGTCTTTGTCAATTAGTGGCGAACAGTAGTACTTAGAGTGGTGCTAAATTGTAAGAATGCGCAAATATTAAATCAGCTGCAAAAAAACAACCTTCGCATTTAATTCATGTACCTGAAACCAAGTATGGGTTATTTATATCCTATTCTAATTCTGACTTTGAATAATCCAATGAAAGGCTGACATACTTGCGATATACAAAATATCGTTGTTTCAAAGAACTTCCGTACCGAAATACCTACATCTGGTCCAGAGAATTCTGTTAGGCCAACTGAAGTAGCCAACGTAGTCCATTTACCATGATCTACAGCTGGTTAATAAGCCTCTAATTCCGATTAAACTGAGCCTCTCTATAATTGCGGTGATCCCACCTATGTACGGTCAAGATTTCATGTAAAAAAAAAAAATAAAGACGATTTTAACCTCAAATGATATTCTTTCTTAATCTGAGAGAGAGAGAGTTGGCACACAGACATTTAATAAAAATAGCTGAAAAGAACAGACGACGAATCGATGACTTACTTAGTTTTTCTTACTACTAAGCAATAATATATTCTTCTGCACGAGAATTTGACAGGATCTGCAAGGTGACGATATCTCATGTTTCTTATTTCTGTCTTTCTTAATTGGATTATTAAAGTAAAAAAAATATAGATTACGTGGCTGAATTCAATCTACAAACAAGTTGATCATCGCGAATTCAGTCAATCTTCTGCTCAATGTCCCTTCGCTTTCTTGACATTTTAACGCAATCTAACTACCCTTTTCACTACTAATGACAAACGAATGCTTCTGGGGAGCTATTCTACTGTCAGATGGGCTAACTTTCTTGGGCTTTCGGAGTAAAATCTAACAATTTTGAATTTTCTCTGTACAACAATTTATTGCCATGGCAAGAACTTGTCATGACTAGTGACGAAACATACATTCGGTCATCGCTGTATTTTTATTAAATGTTTTGCTAATATCTGTCTTTTCCTATAATTTGATTTGGGCCATTTTGGACGTCATCTTGAATCTGAAGCATGATAAAAAATAGAAACGTGCTTGATAAGTTTCTTATGGGCTCAGAATAGTATTTCATGGGGTTTTCCCCTTTTTCTTTACTTTTCATTTTGGATACCGTCAGATTTGTTTGGTAGAATGCTAGCCGGTATGCACACGGACCAATCAATTATTGATGATGGATTTTTAAAGTTTTGCTCAAAATATGTTATAACATTTCTGAGAATCAACATTTATATGAAATTATTTCTATAGCATTCTACCAAACGTACGGCAATACAATTCAGGTGAATACAATTTTCCCACCGTCTATATTTAATCTAAATAGATACTCACTACCGATCATATTTCTTATCAGTTTAACGACCTTTCATAGTCGTTTCGTCTGAATCGGTTGAGAATTACTTCTTCACATACGCAGGCCAGACTGGCCAGTGTTTACTTACTCTATGCATTCACTACATGATGGCGACCAAAGCCTTACACATGGAGTTACGAACGGTACTGAAACATGAAAGAAGATACTCTTACATCTTAATTAATGCAATGAGAATTAACATTTTATTTGCTCATCCCTTAGCCAATATTTATGATTTCTTTATTACATGGACATGATTACACATCATGCCATATTGCAACAGAATGTTGAATTGATTGACATTTACAATTAAAAATGACTAGATAAAGTTTACAAATGAAAATGAAATGTTGAACTGACTATGCAATTTTTTATGTTTCAAACGAAATATTATCTGCATTTTGAATGTGCGTCTATGGTGAAAGAATCTTGCCGTGGAGGGTGGTGTAATTATTTAAGCGTTTTAGTTTC
This sequence comes from Ophioderma brevispina, assembly GCA_023653785.1. Taxonomy (NCBI): domain Eukaryota; kingdom Metazoa; phylum Echinodermata; class Ophiuroidea; order Amphilepidida; family Ophiodermatidae; genus Ophioderma; species Ophioderma brevispina. The sequence continues at coordinate 10,932 of JAMKCH010018858.1, forward strand.
CTAGCGTAAATGTAACATTTCTAGAAAGAAGTCCAAAACAATGGCAAAGAATCAGATAAAGAAGTTCTTGATCCTGGCACAAATCTTTGTGGAGTCTCATTTTATTAACACTAGCGGGAGGCCCGCTAGTTGAGTGAAACGGGAGCGATCACTGAAACTGAAGCGATCACTGAAGAAGTGAAACAATATTGCAAGACCACCGTAACCAAAAGCTACCAAACCCGTCACCCTGAACTTAGGACTCCCCCGAGTCGCAAATTTTGTATTTTTAACACTTTTAATAGGCCTAACTCAAATTCCCGTACCTATCAAATCCTATAGCCCTCAAAAGTACTCCCGTGGGAAGCCGTAAATCCGTATTTTCCACATATTTTCCTCATAACTCTTCAAACTCCAATATAAAAGATTCTCGCCATCCTGCAGATGTAGTTTGCAGCATTCCTGTGCTTAGGCCGTTATAAGTTTCATGATTTTTTAATATTAAAACGTCAATATTTCATCCCCTAATTTTCCGTATAGGCCTATTTTAATTTTTTCTTCTCAAAACTCCGTGTGGTAACCCGTAGTAGGCCTATCCATACGCCCCCCCCCGGTCACAACATCCCGATTCGTATTTTTATTCCTCGTAGTTTGCAGCATACTTATGGCTTAGGCCTATATAGTTCCTATATTTTCTAAATATTAAAACGTCAATATTTCATCCCGTAATTTTCCATGTATTTTATTTGTTTTCTTCTCAAATCTCTGTGGGGTAACCCGTAGTAGGGGCTATCCATACATACGACAATCAATGCGAAATGACGTGTTCTTGGCGTTTCTTTTCCCACAACGGTTGCACTATAAGGAGCCTGTTTTTTTGCGTACCGCATATAGCATGTATAGCGTCTTACCGTAATCGCCGTTGCCACGCGTAACCACCCGTCGCAACGCACCACGCACACGCGCCGCTTCGTAATGCGTACAAACAAATGGTAATTTATCATAGCAACCGAGCACATTTGCGTTGATTTTTCAGCCATTTCTGAACGGATTTCGTCCAAATATAGCGCAGAACTCGTCAGGATCCTCACGCACCTTTCATGCGAATTTGGCGCAATATGGATCGAAACTGACGGACCCTTTTGCGAACAAACCAACATACATACAACATTAGCTAAATTATAGTAAGATTGGTACTATCTAATTTTCCATTACCTAAGTTTTCAAACAAATCACGATACAAGGTCATTGTCACTTTCGAAAATCTGGTTACAGCTTCCGGACAATAGGACATCGCCCTTACATAAACTTCTTGTTAAACCCTTTCTTAAAGAGACAGAAGACATAATGGCATGAAAAAAATATTCAGACATAATGAATTGCACCCTATTAAAGGGAGTAGCAGCGATTTGCTAATCCGAAACATCGAAAAAAATCATCAAAATTCAGATTGTATATTTTGTTACTGCCATGGACATGCGAACATAACCTGCAAGTGGTTGGCTTGAATCCGTGTATTAAAGACAAGGCAGTACTTTTTGTCCGATTCTGTAAATTCTATACGTGCGTACTAATCGACTTGAGATCGAAAAGCCTTTCCCCGGTGACTATCACAGATTTTCAGCGAGATATTGTGCATCATGATCAATACATTTTGAACTCAAACACAAACATTATTGATATTTGTTTATTTGTACTGGTGTAAACCACAATCAGTGTTTAGTGTAGATGTGAGACGCTCCGTTAGCGTATGTCTTTGGCGGGAGACGGCTATGACAAATTTCCTCAATACTTGGTTTGTTTCTATATTAAAGCATTGAGTTATATGGAAATTGTAAAAACTTATCCCTGAATTTATAAGTTAAAAAAATGCATTTCCACATTTTTTCGATCTCTCGCATTATCGCTTGCTAATCCTTTAAAGTCAATTCCACGAATTGAAAAAACAATTTGGATGTTTACATTCTATCAAAACAGTTAAGACAGCAATTTCATGGCGACCAATTCCTGCTACGGGAAATCAAGGTGTTGACATCCCTGCCAGAAATTTACAGCATGTTTTGTGACACAAGTCAAAAACATTCAGACCGGTGTGAAAGTAATATAGTCAAGGCCAGGAAACACAGTCCGGGGCTCCATAACGGAAACGGAATAAAGCGGGACACAAATGTGCCTAAAGAGTCAACGAACGAGTGCTCTTTTCCTTACCGTTGTAGCCGGAATGTGAGTTCGGTGGACTATAGTTTCTACACCTGGTTTCAGACATTATACTTCAGGCTGTATATAGTAAGATATTGATTGGGCAAGTGAAAGGTTGGAGTAGCCGGGATAGCAACTATACAATAGCACTGGTCTGTGATCTAATGACTGTATGTTGTTATTATTTTGATAAATGCTGGCAGTTATGTCAGTATCCTTGCGTGAGAGAGAAGTGAAGCTTTCAAGGAAAATCATATTAGTTTTCCTTTTTACAAAATGTAAACACTCAAATTGTTTTCACATTTGTGGAAATGATTTCAGTTTAAGGGTATTTTCATTATTTCTGAATATTTTTTCATTACCAATTTGTCCCTTTAATTTGAACAATAAGGACTGATATTTCCTTTGGTGGTCCTTTTCGAAGGCCTAGCATTTGGTAATTTTTCACTTGTTTTATTTTCCCCTGAAGCGGTGGGCCCACATTTATAGACATTCGTAAACATGGTTTTCTGTCTCGGTGGAAATTATGGAATTTCAACGGTTACGTTCAAATGCAGTCAGGCAAAGAATACGAGGACAATGGACTTGCCGATTTAAAATCTGCTCGAATTGGACACAGACTAGATAAAACAAATTTTACGAATTACTGATGGATGAAGAGTATCAATGTTCCAATAACATTGCGACTGAAATGTTCAGTTTTACATGAAAGTATGAATTCTTCTTTCCTGCTGAATCTTTTGGCTGTAATTACCTTCGAATTCCCTTGGCCTTGAATTGACACTGGAATTCGCAAGGGACATGTTCATATTAGTATTACCTTTTCATTTCAAACAAAAGGAGTGGTGTCTTTTAGCCTGACAAGGCTATGATAATGTGTACGCACACACTGGACACCAACTTTGATAAATTACCACCAAATTCAAGATTCATTTTCGTAATTACACACACGGATGTCGTCATTACTATCATTAATCCAGTGATATTAAATTATATTATCATTAAGTCACCCATCACCACCAAAATCATCACATCATTATCATCATCAAACATCCAACTCCATTTAGCTAAATTAGTTTTTTCAAGAAAATATGTTGAATGTAAAGAAAATATGTTGAATATAAATTTAAATTCTAGGTTTTATAAGGACATATATTGAACGTATGAACCGAAAATTAAATGGGATTACACACATGTAGCAATTAACAGTAACCTAGGATGGATACGGGCCTATCATTATATTATCCATTATCGCACCAACCAAAATCTCATCATCATCATCATCATCATCATCATATCATCACATCATCGAAACTAAAACGATGGTAAAATCTTGATGAATTTGAGAGTTTTTAAAAATATAACAAAACCAAAAAAGAACAAATTAAAATAATTTTAAAGATAAAATTGTCAGTTATGTCCTGTGTGGTGCCCCAAAATGGTGGAAAGTCTTTTTAATATTGCTTTTAACATGTGTCAAAGTTAGATCATTTCTTTAAATGCGCCTATTAAGTACAATACTAATATTGACCAATTAATGCAAGAAATATTAAACCTCCCAACTGTTTTGTAAATAGATAATAGGTCCCACCATACCTGATGAATAGGTATAACAACGCGATATTCTGTCTTTATGATACTGTATTCATAAACAGGATTTTTCTGCTCTTTTAATGTAACACACGAATATGGGTTGACCATAAGTAAGAGTACGGTGGAGCAAACGCATATCGCATGCGCGAATACCGGGAATTTCGAGATCCCGGAGTGGTCGTTTTGAGACGTAAACAAAGCATTGAAGCTCTACTGGATTATCCCCGAAAATCTCACACATTTTAATTTTGAAGCAGATCGAAGAATGACGGTGAAAATAGAAACATACATTTATAGTGTGTTCAAATTTAGTTACACGGCTACAATGGTGTGCAATAAAAGAAAAGAAAGTTGTTTTTTATACCATGTGTACAGTTTAAAAATGTGCGAAAAAAGTGCAACAAATTTCGTCTTCAAAATTGACAGAAGATGCAAGTCAAAGCCATTTTTGAAATTGGGCTTCAAAATAATCGACTGCAATGCTAATATTCCTTAACGTAAACCTCGTGCAAAAACATGCCTGCATTTTTTAAAGAGAAGTTCTGGATCAGAATTTGATGATGGCCGATTCCGCCAGACATTGCAAAAGGCACCACGCGGACGCGGTTTGCATACGTGCCACGTGGGATATGGAACTGCTTGTCCCTAAACGGTGAGCAGTTACTACCGACCGACGGGGCCCTCCGGCTCCTAGCTACTCTTGCTATTACTGCTGAGACGGAAATTTTGACTGAATAATGGATTTCGAGGGCATTATTGGACAAAAAGATCAAAAGTTTGACATGCAGGCAGATTGGTAGGCAGGAAGGTCATGACTAGCTTTGGTCTATGGATGCTTACTAGCCTTAGTGTGATAACACGTTAAGTTTAATCTAAAGCTTGAGATTTTATTAACTCAAATTGCAAACTCCTGTGCTATAGTAAAACCATAGTCATACACAGCATTACAACATTTTTGAACAGTACGCAGGACTTTATTTTTGGGTGGTGCGGGACCCGGCGGAAACCTCGGAAAAAGTGACCTTTTTGGTTAAAAAGGGACCCTCTAAACTCCCTAAAGGTTCCTTTGTTACTTTTTAAACATCTGATCACCAAAAATTGGCTTTTTCTTGTCAAAATCTTAAAATTTTGGACCTTATTATGAAACAATGAGCCCAAAAAGTGGACTTTTGTGGAATCTTGGGGGTTCCTCGAACCCCCCTGCGTATGGAGGAATCCGTTGAGTCATTGGGGTTTCCCAGTAACCGGTCATAAACAGCAACACCCCACGCGGTAGGATGTGGCAATTTTGTTTGACAAACAGACCCGGGCCTGATAAATTTATGTATAAAAGTGCATAAATAACAGTGCTAAATCTTCGGGTCATGTGTGTCAGTGGGTCACAAAAACCAATCCCCAAACCCACCAAACCAGGGTAATTAGTTGAAGATGGTGATGCCTATAAATAGTAGGTTAGTAGCATCGTGCATAATAGGGACTCTAATTATGAGACTGGTTAGGTTTATTAGTCCCATTTATAGTTAAGCATCAATGCCATCAGTTCCCGGAAAAAACTAGGCTCCTATCCAGGGCTAATGTACATAGCCTTGGCTAGCATGATGCGATAGTTTGGTATATAGTGCATTTAGCTTCATTGACTTAGGACTCGTCAACAAATCAGGCCAGGTTTATTTTCTGTGTGCTTGCTTAATAGTGTGTGCGGCAGGACTTTCAGTCAAATATCAGGATTTAAACGCTTCAGGCAATGGATATCTCACTGACGTCGATGACTTGAGGAAGATAGCATAATGGCTAGTATGTTATAGTAGCATTGGTGCATACCAGCCTAACAAGCACCCGAACACATATCTAGGGTTAATACGTACACTAGCCTAGCTAGGCTGGGTAAAAAATCCCATAGTCATAAGGTTCGCGAGTCATGATAGAGTTCAATAAAGAAAAAAAAATATCGCTTCGTCATAGGGCCTAAATTAAAAGGGGTTTCGCTAGTCATAAATTGAAAAAGGGATCACGAAGTCATTAAATGTTAAAAATTAACCGTGAACCCGAACCACCCGTTGACTAGTGATTTTTTTTAATAATGACTAGCAAACCCCTTTTTTTTTTTCTGATTATGATAACCTTAGGACTGGCAAACTTTGACTTGGGAAAAGGACCCCCTTAGGCTGATTCATCAGTCTATGATAGTAGCTTCTGGCTGTTTACCGAAACTTGAATCAAGTAGAAGCAGATACCAAATGTGCATGTGAAAATCACAAAAAAACCAAAAAACATTTTAGCCATAAAAATACAGGCATACAACCACACAGGCTTCGAATAGTTACCCAGGTGCAAGGTGCATGTCACTTCTCCTGTGCAATGTCACTCTCTCTGTGCAGGGAACTTTGAATCCGGCATGCAAATGTGCTATGTTTCATTGAAAATTAACATTTATGTCTGTACGAAAGTGATTCACTTTAGCTTTTTTCATAACATGTAATTGGATGTTGAATAATAAAATTTGAGTGAATGTTCAAAAAAGACCTAAACGTACCAAAGTCTTAAATGAATGTTAGTAGTATGTTTACATTCAGCCTGTGCATGTAACTTTTCACCACTGGGGAGTCGCATTAATTTTCAAAAGAGTAAATCTTAAATTGTAATTCAAAGCCTGACAAAACACCATGCACTTTTCCATTTATTAATAATATGCCAAAACACTCTATAATTGTCAGACGAATCATGGGAAACACGACTGTGGGGGGGAAAAAAATTGCAGTTTTCTCTTGAATAAAAGACTAAACCACAAGCTAGTAGCATCAGCCTTGCTATAGTAAATTAAGCCATGGATGTTAAATGGGCAATTTCAATGATTCCAGCACTTCCGTTTCATTCATGTTTTTTAGACATCGTGAGAAACGCTATTTTAGTTGAGTATCGTGCAGTTTGTTACCCTATGAGCAATTCCTTGTTTTTCCCTGGTCCACCATAGGGCACTGTGTTGTAATTGGCTTTCGTTGACCGACAGAAAATGCAAAATTGCCCAATTTCTACAGTTTCAGATGATATAAAAATTTCAATTTTTTTAAAGTTAACTGTGGGGGGGGGGCACGAGGGTGTGGTTCACTGGGCCCCCTTTAACTTTCACACATAGGGTGGTTAATCATTGTTAATATGCCACTACTATACTTTTTTTACACCAGTGGATTTGGCCCGACTTGTACAAGCTAATCATGAAAAATAATTTAGGAAAAAACTTCAGTTTTCTAAGAATGGCCTTTGCCCAGGTTTGGGATTTAAAAAAAAAAACAGCGGAATTAGACAATTGCCCGCGGAAAGGAGAATACAGCAAAACATTTTCATAGTCAGTTCTGCATCGTTAAGCACAATCTACAATAACAGGACAAAATGTTGCAAACTTTACATGCCACAAATTAAAAAATGAAAAAAGAAAAAAACAAACAAGCATGGCATTTTCCCCCTGGACAGCCAACCTGGGGCTCTTCCCCTGGGGCCCGTCAGGGCCCTAAGCGCTCCCTGAACACTTCATGGTTATTTTGGTCGTTATACCCTCAGGTTTCAAGCGTTACATTCAAATAACTTACGTCTTGGCTGGGGGAGAACCCATAGTGTGTGGCAAAAAAAATTCATGAAGGGATTGAGATGTGCCAAACCTAATTGTTCTGTGATGTCTGGTCTACTTATTGAACAGACTGCAAATACAAAAAAGCCCCAATCAAATTGAAAGAAAAGATAAAAAACATTTAATTGAGCTGTTGCAGAGGAATTTGGATTTAAGCCATGGCTGAATCTACAATGAGTTCTTTCCAATTGATCCTTTGAAGAATAAAAAGGGAATAAAACAGAAAGAGTCTGGCTTTAAAAAGATTGGTGGAAACCTATTTCAGTGTTGTTGATCCCATTCTTCTTCCTATATCAACGCTATCAAACCAAACTAAATTTCAAAACAGCACGCAGCAAATTTAACTCACTAATTAGCTATGCTGATTTAAATTGGCATGCATTTTGTGTGCGTAGTAAATAAGGCCATTTCTAAAGATGTATGTTTTGATTTTGTTGTATGTTTGTGTAACAAGTAAAATTACTGAAACAGTACCCCAAAAAACAGATGGGGTACTATAGCTTTCATAGTTTAATATTGGAAGACACACCAAAAATGAAAAAAGAAATGTCAACAGTAGCGCTTCCCTATTCAAAGACAATTACAACTTACAAAACCGTGTTGTTATACTGCAAAATAGTGCATGCTATTTTGTTAATTTCAGTTGGGTTTTGGATGGACATGAATAACAAAAAGTGGCGCTTAGACATGTCAATGGTGGGCAGGGGGCGGGGGGGGGGGCAAGTGCCCCCTCTGAAATTTCTTTGAGGGGAAGAAAAAATCGGAGGAAATTAAAACACTGATATTTATGTTAAATCGCCCCTTTTTCGGATTTTCATTTGGCCCTGCGACCGGGAGGGAAAAGTTTTGCATTGTGATCGGGGGAAATTTGTTGAAACCATCCCGGAAATTGCACCCTCGGAACACTGGGGGACTGGCTAAGAGCCTGATACAGTTACAGAATCAAGTTAGAAGGTAATTTCCAGAGCACAAAATGCTAGTTCTTAAAAAATCATTAAATCACTAAAGTGCACAAAACAACAAACATTTGGCACTTTAAAATGTTGCTACTTTGGATGTTAAATTTATTTTTGGGCTTTTTAGGCTTTATGTGGCCCCGAAGTCTGTGTGGCATGGCCCCACCCCACAAAAAAAAGTCATTAAAATGCAGTGAACAGGGGAAAATTGTACAAAAACACCCCTACACAAACTTCACTAAAGTAGCATTACTTTGTGGCAAATAACCCAAATCTTTTCAATCTATCCTTGGAAGCACAGCAAGACTTGCACGTAGGCCCACTTAAAGTTTTTCTTCATTTTGTGTATCATGCAACACAGAGGCCAACTGAAAGAAGGTTAGAAATCCAGAGTAATTTTTGTCATTTTCATCTAGGCCACAGCTAGAATTTTGGAGGGGTAGACCTTTGCAAAAGTGGACCTTTTCCAAAATTGTTGGCGTTTTGCCATATGTGGGGCAGGGGCGGATCCAGGATTTTTCATAGAGGGGGGTGCCAAATTCCTGGTGCTGCGGCCGCCGGGGAGAGAACAATATTTGTTAATCGGTTCGGTTCGAATTATGAGGGGCATGAGGGGGGGTATTTGTTATCTCCCCAGCGCGATAATAACCGTCAAGTATGGCATTCACAGGGGGCATGGATGCGTAATTTAAAATAAAAAGGACATTTGTGGTGACAGATTACAGGGAGGACCTGGCGCCCTGTGTTGACGATGGGCGCCCCCCTGTGCTCTGCAAAAAATAGAGGGGGGCGGCGGCGCGCGGGTGCGCCCCCTTAAACCGCCCCTGTGGGGCATGGCAAAAGGGAAAATTTTAACCAAAATTTCACCTTTTCATTAACAAAATATGGAATAATCCTTATAGTTTTCTTGCTTGTCTCACTGTTGCATGGTTTTACAGCAAATTATCAAACAAAAAGTAGGATGGATTGTCCCTTAAAGTGACACAGGGGACATATTTCCATCAGCAAATTACAAAATTCCTCAAAGCAATTAACAAACACTTTTTAAGAGGCTAGCAATTTTCAAATTTTTGCAGTTGTGTACAGGTAATTGTTATTAGTTTAATGTGGAGTTTAATGCTACAATTGTGTATTCGTCATAAAAAGGGGGTTTTGCTATCAGAATCGAGGATCCGGATTATAATTTAAAGGTGGTTAGTGCTGGAAAACACCAAAATTTCATGGAAGGTCCAACCACCAACACAAAAAAGGGTGTTTACTTGACTTGTGCAATAAAATAACAAAAAAAATACCAATGGTTTATGGTTATAATTTAAAATTATGATTAGTCAAACATTTTCAATTTTTGGACGAGCCAACCCTTTTTCAATGACTAGTGAAAACCCTTTTTAATTATGACTAAGCGAAACCCCTTTTTAATTTATGACTAGCTAACCCCTTTTTAATTTTATTACTAGCGAACTTTTTTTTAATGATGAATGAACGTTGGACTAGAAAACCTATTATGACTAGGCCTTTTTGACACCGCCAGGCTGGACAGTAAACCCGGAGTATGCACTGATGCTGCCACATAAGTTTTTGATCCTCCTCGAGGTCAGCCAAACGTAAATGCGATATCAAGTTGCCGAAGCTTTACATTACGAGAGTGAATAATGTGTGATGCCATTACAAGAATGGCCTGATTTGTGTATTTATGGAAGCTAAATGCCAACTATAAGAAAACATCATGCACCCAGCCTCGGCTAGTACCATTAGCCCTGGGTAGTTTGTTGATGAGGGCCATTCCCGCTATTGCCCTGTTGCTATTAAACCGAAATACTAGGAGAATTCAGCTCGACAGCTCCGTGTAAAAAAGCGAAAGCGCAAAAAGCTATAGTGAAATTGGCAGGCCTAAACGAAAAACTTCAATAATAAAAAATAAAAATATAAAAATGTCTGCTGAGGCTGAATTGGCAACCTCAACAAAATAAACATGCGCATGTAGTGGATCTGTATCAATAGCGCTTTCGTTTCCACGTTTAACTAAGCCACCTATAGACTAGACATCAGCCCTCACTAAATGTTAGCTTTAGTATACAATGCTACTACTACCTACTAGCTCCGTTGCATTTCTCAAACCTAGATTCCTGTCAGTAATTTATAGCCTGGATGGCGGATGGGCTTGTTTAGTGGGCACCAGGTTGGACTGGGCAACCTCAACACCTAGAGTCACTGTTACTTCACGCTATCACTGTGGGCAATCCCAGCCACCACCAGGACCAGTGACAAGGGGTCCATGTTCCCAAGAGTTACTGCAAATTAGACTTCAAGATTGACCCTGGCCTGGATTGGAACTAGCCTTTGTAAAACTATTGATTGGTTGGTATCACTATGCTTACATTGAGAGTTCCAATCGACAGGGATAGAACCTACAGGCTTTATAGCCTTTTATTACTTTAGTGAGGCTAGTAATTGGCCTAAGGAAATGGAGCACATTTATAGACAATACATAAGGCGTACAAAAAAGGGGAGGTTTTGATGATTTACATTTTTGATATGTAACCATGAATGGCCTCGGAAGTCATTATTCAATTCCATCATCAAGTTAGTAGAAAGCGGGGAGATAGCCGAATGGAAGCAGTTTCCCCCATCAACCACGTATAGCGGCTTGCCGTGCTGCACTTTACAATGCCTGGTCAGAATCGGCCATCATTCAAAATTTTGATCCCGAACTTCTCTTTAAAAAAAATGCGGCTACTTGTTGCACGAGGGACGTTTTAAGCACCACTAATAGCAGTGTAGTCTATAAACCTTTTGAACGCCCCCCGAATTTCCAAAAATGGCTTGAGCTTGTTGATTTTCTGTTCAAAAAATTGAAGACGAAACTTTTTGCATTTTTCGACACATTTTTCAACTGTACTACCTGGTATTAAAAAAGTGATTCTCTTTGGAGTGAAGACAAGATACGGTGCGGTGGGGGTTGGTTGGTGTGTTTTTGTGTTAAATTAAATTGGCACACACAGTATAACATTGTATGTTACTTTTCCTACCCTTAGTCTGTTCGATTCGTCTTCAAAAAAATAATAATTTGCGATATTTTCGGCTTCGTCAGCTTAGAACTTTTTTTTGCTTTGATTACGTTTCAAAACATCCACTTCCGGGATCTCAAAAATCCCGGTTCGCGGGAATGCGCTATGCGTTTGCTCTAGGTGAAAAGTAAGTTGGTTTAAGGGGGATATAGGGTCCTTCCAGTACGCACACACCTATTTGCAGTTGCGCATCGTTTAGCTTGAATACTTACGCACTCGCTACATCCGCGTCGACTGTTTTCTTGAGTTGAGATGCGTCTAATATAAAATGCCTAGCGCGTGGTTAACGGTTTCTTGAAGTTTTGCATTCGTTGTGCAGTTGCCTTCTGTTGATTTTGTACGGGTTACCACGACGCCAAAAAAAAAATAAAAAAAAAAGGAAAAAAAAAAAAAAATTAAAAAAATGACAAATAAAACAAAAATATTTTTTTTCTTAATGTGAGTTTTTTTTCACTTTGATGTTTTTAAATTTTTTTTTCGATTTGTTTTTTTTTAGAATTTTTTTTTAGAATGTTTTTTTAGAATTTTATTATTGTGTTTATAAATTTTTGTGTAGAATTTTATTTGTTTTAGATTAGGAATTTTTTTTAAAGAATTTTTCTCCGCCAGATGTGTTTTTTTCTTCGTTGGAATTTTTTTTTTTTCACCTTTTGGATATTTTTTTTTTGGCGTCGTTGTACGATAAAAAAAAAAAACAAAATTGGAAAGTGCACCACCCACCCCCAACCCCCCAGTGAAAATAAACATGTTCGCTTAAATGCTGGGGGATACAAATGCCTGGAACCAGCCACGGGAGGAAGTTGTGCGTACTGGCCGGGGCGATCTCTGTTCTGTTTGCTTTTAGAATGCAGGTTGCGTGCATTACTTTCGCATCATTAAGACTACCCACACAAATTAGCCGCGATCTAGTGTTTCCTTGCAGAAGTGGCTACCTGGAAGCAGAAAAAGGACACTCACTACACAGGCAATAGACACATGGCTTGGTATGCCGGAGCAACAAGGCACAAGACCAGAACCTTGCGGAAAGTGAAGAAGCATACGCTGCTGTAAGCATACACATCTCTATGGCTGGATTATATTTGAGATGCACTGTGGGTGGACACGCTAGACGAACTCCCACAAAATTAGACTAAAAATTGGACCTTGCTGTTTGTTGTGGATTGGGCTTAGGAAACGTGGCGCTTGGCCCCCCAATAATTTTGATTACGGGGGGGTGGGGGGGGCTCGATAACCTTTGTGAACCCCCCCCCCCAATAATTTGAAACACTTTTAACCAAAACATTCAAATTCAAAGCTTTCCCCCTCCAGCAACCTCCTTGTTTAGCGCTCCGCCCTTCGCGAAGGCCCAGCGGGGGCCACAATCCTGAAAAAATTTTCTAAGCCACTGTTCATCACAGAAAAAAAGCCAAGCTTTTGTGAATGTATTGTTTGGCCACCGTGACGTGCATGTCCCCTAAACTCACGAAAAAAGAAACTGATGTATGCATGTGGCAAGGTAGTGTCGGGTCAGGGGCGGCGTGCTCTGATGTAGCACGGCACAAGTATCATTTACCACTGGATCAATAAACCAGGGTGGTGCAAGGAAGCCAATTTTTCGGGCCAATGCCCAGTAATGCCTTAAAATTGTTATCCCATACCGTCACCCTTTCTTTTTTACTTAGAGAACAACAGAATTAAAGGCTGCCAATTCCTTATTTTCCCCGAAAAAAAACAAAATAAAATCATAGCACTTTATTTTTCAACTCACCATAGACTATGGGGGCATGTCCTTCTATGTGTTGTTTTGCTGTCTCCATCGGGGGGCTAGGGGGGGAAAACCAAGTGTAAATTCATAATAATATTAAATCATTAACCGTGTGTTCCCGCAATAAAACTGGCACATTTTCTTGAAAATGAATTAAAATGTTCACTTCAATTTAATTTCCACCAATATCAGGAACAATGGATACACATAGATTAAGCAAACAATGGAGTTAATCACCGGCCCGGTATGCGGTGTTGTAGAAAAACACTTTCAGATTCCCTTTCACTTGGGAGTGCAGGACAATGTTTGTAGTATTGTCGAACGCAGCGGAATAGATTTCAGCTGTTACCGCCTCTCCAATTTAGACGGAGTACTTAAAGGCACAAAATACTTAGCTCATTCACAAATAAATAAATTGAGCTTCTATAGTGCGTTGTCAATTAACTTTGACATAATTGGCATATTATAGAAAAGGAAGAAAAGCGAAACCAAAAATCATGAGAGAATGTTGTGGGCAAGCTTTGACCTAACAACTTGAGCAGAACAAATATCCGTTACTTATGCTTGCTTCATTTCTATTCAATTACCGGGTTCAGAAGAAAAACTTAGTGTCAACGACTTATTTTATTGGTAAACTGCGTTAGTGATTGTGAGAGAGGACGGGTATTTGTCGCTCAACCCGAATCATGGAGGGGATAACACCTGGCTATAACATGGCCCGCATACCTGGCCCATTGTAAGATCTTTCGATCATGGTTTGCTGAAGTATATACATATCCATTGGTCTCTGATATGGGAAAAAGAATTAAGGTGACATTTTATTCATTTTCAAGAAAATGTGCCAGGTTTTTGAGCGTGGAAGACAGTTATGTGATTTGTAATAATTTATTATGCAGTACATTGTTTTCCCTTAGCACCCGATGGGGACAGGAAAGAATTTGTTATCACGGGTTATGGTCTACGACCCCATAGTCTACAACGGGAAACTTAAAAAATGGGAATAATTTGAGCTAATTAATGTGTCTCAAATCCATTTTGTAAATTTGTAAATCCTAAAGCACTTAGAATAATTGAGCCCCAGATAATATAGCGGACAATATATAGACCAGCATTATCATAGTACATCTGATGTCTAATATGTATGTTATATGGGGGTTATATGGCAGGTGTTTAATCAACCCACGATCTAGGAAGATGCGGGCATCATGCAGCAATAGGAGATTTTTCACAAAATCCGGCGAGAGAGTTATACTAATTTCATTAGGCCCTCTAAGGGGGAACTAATACTTTATAAGAAAACATTTCTGTGTAGTTACGACTCGTCCACCCAACGGTTTTTATACTAAAATTGCGCCGTCCGTGGGGGGGGGGGGTGGTACCAACCCACCCTCGATTTTTTTCGTAAATAGGGACAAATCATCTTGTTTGGTATTCAGTGTGTAGTTACAATGTCCTTCTTCAAATAAAGTACAAAACATAACGTTTTATATTGCGTCCATAGGACGTCATAACTGTGAGATTATATAATAGAAAGTAATACACATAATCTAACAAATAAGAATGCCTATAAATATATTGTCAGTATTTGCTTTATAGTAGCATCATAATTAACATAAGTACCATTTCGGCCATTTTACCACATAAGGTCTAAGCAGGGGGGCAACACCCCCACCCCCACACCACACACACACCTTCGACTTGACGGAACCATCTAGTGGTCCCTCCATTTTTTCGCTAAAGTGACCAGAAAAAGGATGAACGTACAATTAAATAAAAAAGCAATAGAAAATTGCTAGTCCCGTTCAGACCTTTTCAAATGGGGGGGGGGGGGACAGAAGGGGCGCGAGTGCATTTTCTGACGGGGGAAAATTTGGGGCCTTTCCATAAAACACACTGTACTAACGTCAGTAGTTTATTGGGGGGCTGACGGGGGAGGGGGCAATGGGCAAGAAGGGTTCTGAGATGGGGGAGCACTCGCCCTCCCTGCCACTGCTCTTGTTATACCAAGGATAGGCCTACCACCCGTTCCATGGACAATCACTGTACTAAATGCAACGGGGTATAACAGGAGTAGGATCAACAATAACAAGTTTGTAATTACTAAACGTTACAAAAAAAAGGAATTTCTTTGGGGAAAAAGAAAAAAAAAGGGTAGTAGTTGCGGGGGGGGGGGGGGGGGTAAGAAGGTAAGGAGTGGAGCGGGGGGGGGGGGTGGTATCTATGAACCAGTCGTTTCACACAGACTATTGAGAAATTGAAGAAGTGAGCTTTTTAAGTAAGCTAGGGGGGGTGTCAAATTGTGACGTCAAACGGAGGCTTCAAATACGATACTGCCGCTTCCATTCCATGCCCAATCCAAACAAACAACAAAATGATCAAATTTTTGTTGTGAAAAGTCTATCTGAAACGAATATTGCGTGAATTTAGTTATGCGACACGCAGTAATACATGCAATACGGTATAGCTACAGTATGGAGCCCTGCCCGCACCGGCCAGGGGCCATGGCTAAAACCGGCAGAAACAAAAACAGCGAACGCTCGTCTCCTACGTGGATGGTTTCCGGATGTGTAATCCCCAGCCATTATATAGCGAAAAGTTTATTTTCCCTCACAGGCCAATTTTTTGACACAAGCATTCGTTACCAAGACGACAAAACCCAAAAAAACATCCATAGTGAAAAAAAAAAAGTGCTAAAAAAAAAAAAAAAAATAAAAAAAAAGTCGAAAAAAAAGAAAAAAAAAAGCTAAAAAAATCTTGTAAAAAAAAATTGTGTCTAAAAAAAAAAAAGGTTTAAAAAGGCTAAAAAAAAAAAAAGAAAATTTACAATTTAAAAAAAAAAAAAAGGGCTAAAAAAAAAAAGGTCTAAAACAAAAAAAAAAATTTAAAAAAAAAATCTGACAAAAAAAAATTAAAAAAATGAAATTTTATTTAATTTTCATTTTAATTTTTTGTTTCATTTTTTTTTTTCTTTTTTATTATTTTTTTTGGTGGCGTCGATGGTACCACCGTAGTTGGATTATTCGTAGGCTTTTTGTTCACGGCGTGCTTTAGGGTCGGTATTTCACAATTCGCTTTAATAAGACTAATACCGACGGCCTCTTTCAACCCCACATAAAAAACCCCAACGTTTCGGAGAACAAGGAGAAATCGGAGGAAAGTGTAAGCGCATTTTAATTGGGGGTCGTCGAATTTTGAGATTCAAGACCTCATTCAGCAATAAACAAGTACTCTTCGCTACAAGATTGGGGTGATGACTGAGAAACCTTCTGAATATCGAGAGGACCTCTGGGCAATGAACATGATTGAATATATAACGATACTTTGATTACAATATTTATTCCCACATTTTAGAAAAACCCAACTGAGATAAAAAAAATATTTAATAGACTAAGTGTTTGTTTTTGGTGGTGATGACACCAATCAAATAGTTTGGCAACCCTAACCCTATAACCCCGAAGCACTAACCCTAACCCTAATACTAAAAACTTGATCCTCATTAATTGTCTGCTTCAAATAATTGTTCATCAAAAAGTTCGGAATAGCGAACCCCTTTGAAAACTCGGAATATAGACACACGTTATCTGGTTATAAAAAAAAACTTAGCTTGGAAAAACGAGCCTTAATTTCTTAAATTCTTCCAGATTCGGAAAAGAAGATCAATTTACAAATTCAGAAATAGAAAACCCGTCAAATTATGGAATAGTGAAACCATTTTAATATCAGGAATAGCGAACCCTATTTCGGAATAGCGAAACTTTTGAAAGGTTAAACCAAAAAGAGAATGCTAATATAAAAGCATTGTTCGGAAAACGAACCTTCGGAAACATTCAGAGTATCAAAAGGACCCCAAAATAACTACTTCCAAATCTCAATGAGTCGCAAGGTGAATTCGAAAGGATCACAAAGTCTGTATTTGCCGGGGTAGTTGCCTTCTGTTCAGCATGTTTAGCCTGCATGCCGATGCACAAACTTTGTTTGTTGCTTCTTTTTATAGTCAACATTGCTGAGTTTCGTGCGTGAAGTGACATATTTCCAATTCTTTCTAAATTTTTTTGGAATGGTAATATTGTTTTATTCTGAATGTTATGCCAATTATTACATCAAGATATAGAAAGAAATTCACTGGGGAAGATAATAAAAAGTGCGAGGGATTACCGTAGTAAATGCTATCATAATCACTGTGGCGTGTTCTGATGCGTTGTATACCTGGCGTCTAGTTTCGGTGAGTAGGTACGCGAAGAGTGCTGCGCCCACAACAGTTAAACAAGCCGCACTAAAATGAAAAAAGGTTGTTATTTTTGGGTACATTTGACAAGATTTCTAAAAAAAAAAACTAAGTCAGTGACCCCCTCTTTTTATTGATGCGCCATTAAAGACTGGCTATGACTTAACATAATGTTAAAAATAAAAAAATCTGGCCGTCAGAATTTTATTTTTTTATGGATGCAAGGGTTTTTGTCTTTTTCTCATTTTCCCATCGAAGCTCCGAAAAATGCGATTTTTTAAAAACGTCACACTCAAAAACTAAGTCGGTGACCCCCTTTTTTATTAAAGATTTTTAATTTACACCGATTAAAATAAACATTATATCTGAACATAACAAGAAAATCTGGCCGTTTTAGCTTTATGATCCTCTATCACCTTAATGCCAGAGCGTGTCGAAAATGAAAATGCTTTCTCGTGTAAACGCCAGGTAGGTTTACCCTAACTGTGAACATAAAGTACACTTTCTTCGTACTAGACGATGGTGATAGAGGGGTATTGTGGTATTGTGAGTAATCCAATACTTTAATCGTAAATCTGTGTTGGAGAATGTTGCTTGAGTTTTTTCAACCGCCGTTTTGTACTACTTCCATTATCAATCTGATCTGATTTTGTTTAAAGTGTATAATCTTCCCTTTTATCTGTTCAAATTCGTATAACACACAAACCCGAGGATGAATGTATTTTGAAAACGGTACATTATTTCCTTCCCTATTACGTTAAAATCTAGTGCAAATATTATTTCAGTACGAAATGTTTCGATAACCTAACCCAACACCGTCCGTTAGACAAATAAGCATGTCTGTCACACAAAAAGGTCAATAAAGGTAAACATTCCCTGTCTCTGAACAGCAACGCTGAACCGAATTTTCATGAAAACTTTGTATGTGCGTTAGCGGGAGATACCAATTATTAACCATATCGTTTGTCATCATCAAATAGCAACTAAGACCTTATTTGTTCTTTATTCTAATTGGTAATAAAAAAATGGCCGGCACTATATTCTTCTTAAATATTGAATGACCGGCACAACATAAAACAGGTAAAATGCGGACCCTGTTGTTACTGACAAACGAACCGTAACGACATGGCAAGAAGTTTATATGTTAATCAGGTCTAGTATGGCTGACCAAAACTAATTGCCACATAATCAATTTCTTCAGAATGGCATTAAAAAAATTTCTATTAGTTTGACCAAATAGTTTTACCAAATAAAACAAACCATTTTGTGATCAAAAATATTATTTCTCTATTACTGAGAAAAAAAAAATCTCACGTTAAAAGTACTTTGGTTATTGTTATTTGCCCTGCTAGTTGCTTTTTTTTTCTGTGATATGTGCCAGGTGTTGGTATAGGCCTGTTTGAATTTCATGCTAGATGATGTTAATAGTAGAAGAACAGCCTGTAGATCCCGGGACCAAACTCTGGAGACAAAGATTTGAAGGTTTCTTGGGGTTCCTTGACTCGATGTTGAAAGTTTTTGACTTGGCTTGCCGCTTAAATGTCCCGGCATTTGGGGGAAGGGGCAAACAAAGTTAACACGGGGGTAGGTAAAAATGAGAACTGTCGCAATGCAAATTAATATGCATGTCAAATTACTCGCCTTATCAACGGAATTAAACAAGGTAATAGTTTGTTTTCGATCCGACTTCAAATGAGACGCTATGGCCAAATTTGTCTAAAGGTCAATGCATGTCAGTCAAGGTCAAATTGCTTAATTTAAACCGAGGGGAAGAGGGAGTGGAGAACTCTTTGCAAGATCCCTTCCTCTTCCTTGCCTAGTTTTTATCGTGTTTCTTTCTCATTTATATGTTTTCGTGTATGACAAATTCATTTTGAAACTTTTAATAGTTCACATGTTAGTCTTGACCTTGAAATGGCAAAGGGACGGCTAGTTCAGGGCTTTAAAGGGTCAAGACTAAATTTGTACTGTAAAAGTAAGCCAAATCAATCCAGAGGTACCACTGACCCAGCCTCAAATGGGGTGTACACCGATTTGGGTCAAGTGAATTTGAAGAGAATATTAATTTTTTGGTTCGCAAAAATCTAGAAAAATCTTCTTATGCCCGCAATTCAAGAGCTAGAAGCACCAAATATAAATTAGTAGAGGCCACTTCGGGATATTGGGGTGCCCCGTTCAACCCACAAATCCAGAAGCTTCTAATAATGTTAATATTATTCCTATATTATACTTTTAAATTTTACTGGCTTGGCATTTCTAAAAAGTGACGTGGCCGGAGTTATTTGGGTTGAAATATGATTTTCATGATTTCTTAAATTTTTTACCAAAAAATGGCAAATATTAAAAGAGCTAAACTTGAAATGTTTAAATCTTAGAAACCTTCCGATTGCTGTGAAGAGTACTGATTACATATAGATTTATATTTAGGAGTAAACTATTGTAATGAGGCATACGGAGGGGGAGGGGGGGGATGGGGGGGGGTGGGGGGGGGTAAAAAAATTAAGGGGGGGGGGGGGTGGGGGGGGGTGGGGGGTGGGGGGTGGGGGGGGATCGCGGGGGTGGGGGGGGGGGGGGGGGGGGGGGAGGGGAGGGGGGGGGGGGGGGGGGGGGGGGGGGGGGGCGGGGGGGGGGGGGGGTCGGGGGAGGCCGGGAGGGGGGGGGGGGGGGGGGCGGGGTGGGGTGGGGGGGGGGAGGCGGGGGGCGGGGGGGGGAGGGGGAAAAAAAATAAGGGGGGGGGGGGGGGGGTGGGAGTGGGGGGGGGGGGGGGGGGGGGGGGGGGGGGGGGTAGGGGGGGGGTTTTTTTCTTGGTTTTTTGTTGTTTTTGTTTGTTTTTTTTGGTTGTTTGTTGGTGTTGAGTTTTGTTGTGTGTTGGGTTGGTGTCTGTTTTTTTTTTTTTTTTTCGTGTTTTGTTTTTTTTTGTTTGTTGTTTTTTTTTTTTTTTTTTTTTTTTTTTTTTTGTTTTTTTTTTTTTTTTTTTTTTTTTATTTTTTTTTTTTTTTTTTTTTTGTTTTTTTTTTTTTTTTTTTTTTTTTTTTTTTTGGGGAGAAATGTTACGTTTAGGGATTTTTGCCAATTTTACCCAATAAACTGATTTTTTTAATGAAAAAAAATATTCAGAGCTTCTAGTTGATAATAATTTTATCTAGTATATTCTACTTTTGGAAATTTTACTTGGATTGAGTGGCATTTTGAAATGAATGACCTGTGTATTTTTAGTTAAAAATACACATTTTTCATAATTTTTATTTTTTTTAACCAAAAAATGTAAATATTAAAAGATCAAACTTGAAAAGTCTTTTGGGTCACAAGCTTTTCATATTTTATGTGAAAATCTTATTGACATAAAATTTGATATTATGAGTAGGGAAATTGATAATGAAGCATATTGGTATGATTTTGGGGAGAAAATGTTATTTTTAGTGATTTTTTTTGCCAATTTTACCAAAAACTAATTTTTACATAGAAAAATATTCCAGAGCTTCGAGTGTAATGATTTATATCTAGTATTATTCTACTTTTTGAATTTTACTTAGCGGAAAATTTCTGAAAAGTGACAGAACTGTGTTATTTTGGTTAAAAATATGCATTTTTCATAACTTTTTTAATTTTTTGAACCACAAATGTCAATATTAAAATATCTATTATAACTAGAAAAGTACATTTGGTACAAGCTTCATATTAGCTGTGAAGAAGAGAATACTATTGCAATAGATTTTGAATTTGTGGAGTGTAGAAATATTGAAGGAAAGCATATTGAGATTTGGGGTAAATGGAATTTTTAGTGATTTTGGCCAATTTTACCCCCAAAACTGATTTTTACATAGAGGAAAAATATTCCAGAGCTCCTAATGATGTTGATATTATTAGTATATTATCCTTTTTAACTGTTACTTGGCTGACATTTCTGAAAATTGACGTGGCCCGAGTTATTTTGGGTTGAACTGAAATAATCGATTTATTATGTGTTACTTTTTAATTTTTTTCCCAAAACCAAATGTCAACTATTAAAATAGCAGCTCTTAACTTGAAAGTCAACAGACACCTTCACTATTAAGAGGACTTGTTACATATAGATTTGAATTTTTGAGTACAACAAATAGTAATTGAGCTAGTGGTTTTTGATGGGGGGGAAATGTGAATTTTAGTGAATTTTGAGAAAAAAAACGATTTGTAAAAAAAAAAAAATATTCCAGAGCTTCTAGTGCTGATAATTCTCGTTTTAAAGGGTACCCGATTGAAAAGTGATGGGACTGATGTGTGGTTGGGTTTAAAAGCATGTATTTTTCATGTTGTCTTTTTCATTTTTACCAAAAAATGTCAAATAAATTAAAATATATGTTAAGGAAATTAGTACAACTTATTTGTTGCAGTAATACTTATCACATAAATTTTGTTATGTGAGTAAACAAAATTGTAATGCCGATATTGGTATGATTTTTGGGGGATTGTAATTTTTAGTGATTTTGCTAATTTTCACCCCCAAATTGAAAAATAAAGTAAATACTACATACATTCATTCTCCAAAAATACATCAATGTTGAAGATGGATGCTTGGAATTAAAATAGAGAACAGTTTCCTTATTTTTGGCATTAATGAGAATTTTATACGCAAACAAATGGCAAAATACATTTTTTTGGCATTTCCTCCTTTTTTGTTAAAATTAAGAAGTGATAATTTTTCCATTTAAACAATATTTTAGTTTTTCAAAAACTTTGCGTATTGATTATATTGGAATGTTTTGCAGGGGGTCCTTTAAAAGCTATCTGTAGAGTTGTTACCATGGCATCTACGACTAAAAGATTTCATAAGCCATTTTGACAATTAAGAGAAAAAAATTGCAAATGGGCTCATTACTTTGTTTTGCATGGTAATTGCAGATTTCTTTTTCAATCAGCATAGGATTTCCCAGGTAATTTGTAGTGTATTATCATTTTTCAAGCAAATTCACTTGCAATTAGTCCGCCGTTCATCAATGCTGTTGATTATTATTCATTTGTGTAGTCCGGCCCCTCCTGGACCATCCTCCGCTCGCCCACGCCCGGACCGCTCCTCCCTCGGCCCTCACTCCTTCTCGTCGGACTCGCCGGTTGGTGGATAAAAGTCGGCGAGGCGTCTTTTGACCAAGAACTACTAAATTAGTCCTGAAAAATTGGAGTTGTGAAACTAGCCTAAACTAATTTCATCATTTCGTCACCGATATTCAATTTTGTGTGACGTTTTAACATGTATCATTGATATTCGTTCTATGTTTGTCAAGTTGTTCAAAGTTATTAAATGCATCAACGTATTAACATTACAAATGAAAATGTGTCAAATGAGCTCATTAAATATTCATCACCGTCCAAAAAGTTTTTACAAGCAAATGACCTATCATTTCATAATCACGTTTTGAAGTTGATTGACTATTTCTGTTTCCTCGGGTAGAGTGGATCATAATTGTCTTCCGCCCCATGAAGACCTCCCATCCATGAGAGTACACCCTCCTCAGGGTTTGTGGATAAACGACGCGGTAATGTAGTTTTACAATCTGAGTCAACTAAATCCACACGGCGGGCGTGTGTTTTTTTTTCAAATTTTGTCAATCCATGGACACAAGTTGGTTTGAATAGGGCGCAGTAGGGCCAGTGAGCTCCGCAGGGAGGGCGCCAAGAATTTCCTTCCAATATTCAGAACGTCGCCATTGTTTACCACGTAAATCGCAAGCTTTGACGAAAAATCTGCATTTTTATATGTTGTCAAGGAATATTTTCTTATTCCACAACCCGTTGGCGTGAAGAATCAACTCCACTTGGAAGGGTTGATTTCTGATTTTTTTTTGTAAATACACGAACGAGGAGACGGGGTCGTATATGGGTCATGGAACAACCAGACTGTACCCCACATCAAAGCACATAAAAATTGGTTTGTGTTTTGCACTCCATTGCTGTATTTAATTTCGTTTGACTTTTTGGTGAGTTGCTATAATGAATGGGCTTGGCCGCCCCCGGCCTGGATCTCCGATTTTCCCCAATACTGGTGGGGCGTGTTTTAATACCCAGGCTTTCAAGAAGAAAAACGACTACACTAGTAAATCGGAAACGCACCTTTAAGATTCTTTATTTCTGTACCATTGTTTGCTCCCAAAAAATGACAAAAACGGGCGAGTTTCAAAACTTTTAATAAAAATAAAATTAGTTTACTGAATATTCAAGGTCCTAAGATTATTTATCTGACCTTACCCTGGGTAAAAAATTGAGTCCATCACTTTTTAACTTTTGAGATACAAGGTTACGATGTTTGTTTATTATATTCATTAGTTTAAACTGTAGTTTAAAGTGCGGGTTTTGGCCTTGGTCACGTTTCCGTACACTATCAATAATTTTTAAAAGGTCTTACTTTAGTCGCGGATTGTAGGCTAAGCACATCACTACCTGGGCTGATAAAACCATCACTACTACCCAAATGATGAGGACTAATTAATTTTCATTTAAATAACAGATGAGTTCGGTATATTCTTTAAAAAAAAACTTGACGAAAACCTCTCATGGGTATATTTATTCATAAGATTTATAAGTCCTAAGGCACGTTCATAAGTTCCCAAAAGTTTAGCTCTAGTGAACTGTCACCACGTGTGTAGTTATTCGTATTATCATCCGTTTGTACTGAGAAGCTAGGCCTAATAAGTCTGATGATCTATACCTTATATTTACTTGGCCTAGCTGCAACCCGTTTACTCGTCATTTTGAAATTATGATTAGGCTTCGCTATAGCCTGCATAGACATTGCAAGGCCTAGGCTTAGCATTTAACTATGTTTTCCTCTCTTCCCTTGTGTAGGTTGGGTAGGCTTTATCGAAAATCAAATATCGCCAGCTCTGTCTACAACATAATTTTTAATTTTTTTGTACTACCGGTCATCAAATCTGCAACGTTCGTATTTTGGCTTTGAACGAGTGTGAACGCCATTGTATCTAGTCAACACACAAAAGTGCCGTCAATTTTGTGATTCCAAGTGGGTAACAAAGCGGACGTTTTTACTTAGTGTGTTGCACCCTATCAAATCCAGGAAAAGACGCATTATAACTACGGCTAGGCCTGAACACTAGCCTTTTTTGCTGCTTTGTCCATAATATAGGTTTCGAAGACCCTTATGCCCATGCAATGATGCCTAACCGTCGCACGTGCGTTGTAAATCGCTAGTGAAAAAAACGCTTGTAGGCGTTTGTGTCAATCGCTTCCAGCGTCAATGTCGCTAGGAGCGTCTGAGCCAGAGGCCGGTAGTCCCCGCGCGCGTGAATGTTTTTTGAAGACTAGTTGAAAATTTCAAAATATGGCTGACAGCGTGCGTATTTTCATGCGCCCTATAAAACAACGTTCGGCGCTCCGCAAATTGGAATCGCCTGCGTCCTTGAGCAAATACACGTTGTTTTTTGTTTCTTTATGGTATTGTCTGTCTGTGTTTTAAATATTTGGTTTTTTTTTTACAAAACAACAAAACAAACGAATGAAGAGGTAATCTTTTCTGTATCATTCTTCTTACAACTTCAAGGTCCCCGTTATTTTGCTCAGCGCTATAATTCTGGAGGGATTTACCATATTTACACACGTCTTCTTATAGGTATGCACTTCAAAAGTAGGTCTGTATCAGACAAAGATAAGACTCAACAAAGAAATAAAACTGAAGAATAAAATGAGTGACAATTGAAAAACCAAACATTGTTGAAAAAGTTAAACTTGAAAAGTGTTATAGAAAAAATCAATAAATAAAGCGAAAAAGCAGTTATACAAATAAGGAAAAGATTCAATCGTTTCTTTACTGATTTTTTTTTGCCGACCGATAATTACTTAATTTAAAACAAAAAAACAAATAGAGAGATGAATAGAAAGAAAAGTTAAGAGGCTGAAAAAATCAAACACGAAATGAGCGAGTAAAAAAGAGCAAAAAGACAAAGCAACGAAAAATCAAAATAAGAACTAAACGAGAAAAGAAAATAAAGCAATAACATTAAAGAAGTAAACAAGAATAGAAAGCGGAAAAAATTAGTTTACAACTGAAAACATGCCTGGGGCAAGTCAGATTATTGTTGGTTCAAGTCTAAGATGAAATATTTTAATGAGACTATTGCTACAAAATGTATTGATTTTTCTTTATTGTTTATGATCAATATATCTGACTAAACATTCATGTATGTTTTGTCATGGCTCAAATTTCGTAGTTGAACGTCATATTTCAAACTTCTGGTCTGCTCTTTTTATTTTTTTCTTCTAAATTATGCAGATGTAAATTTCGGAAACAAAAACCCATTATTCTGGGCTCGTCTTGCCTTTCTCAAAAGTTATTATATAAATTTATGAGTATTTGATCTGCTGGGTCTACTCAGTGTGTCTGCCAGTTTTCTGTGTTTGTAAATTGATAGTTGATTTTTAAAAAAACACATAAACTACGACGGGAAAAAAGAGAGAAAAAGAAATGAAAGAAGAAATAAAGGAAATAATGAAGGCAAAGGAAAAATAAAAAGATAAAAGATAGAAAGAACACCCCCCCCCCCCCCCCCCCCCCCCCCCCCCCCACCCCCCCCCCCCCCAGAAAACAAGCTAAAAGAAAGAAAAATGAAAAGAAAACTTAAATCGAAAGAAAACTAAAGAGGAGAAAAAACTAAAAAGAAAGAAAGCTAAAAAGAAAGAAAGAACTAAAAGAAAGAAAGAAAGAAAACAACTAAAAACAAAGAAAGAAAGAACTAAAAAACAAGAAAGAAAACTTGAAAGATGAACAAAAACAAAAGAAAAAACTGAAAACAAAAAAATAAGAAGAACGAACTAAAAACAAAGAAAGAAAACTTGAAAGAAACCTGAAAGAGAGAAAAACTTGAAGAAAAGAAACTTGAAAGAACTAAAAAACAAGGAAGAAAAAACTTGAAGAAAAGAACTAAAAACAGAAGAAAACTTGAAAGAAGAACTAAAAACAAAGAAAGAAAACTTGAAAGAAAGAAAGAAATTAAAAACAGAAAGAAAACTTGAAAGAAGAACTAAAACAAGATAGAAAACTTGAAGAAAGAAAGCAAATGCATGAGAGAAAGATGACAAAGAAAAGAAAGCGAATGCATGAAAGAAAGATGACAAGAATGATTTGTCCATGTTCAAGTCAAGTGAAAACATAAAAGCAAGCCTGAAAAATAAAAACAACGTGTGCAACCATCGAAAAATCCACGCACCATAACTGTTGGCGTACTATTGACGTGCCATTTGCTCGTCCAAATCGCACTGCTGAGGACGCATACCCAAATTTACCCCAAATCGCTCGGGAATGCCGGGAAATATCCTGCGTCTGCGTTAAGGGGGCACAGTACCCAATAATTGCCCCATTGAAAAGCACGTAAACTGTGATTAAAGGGGAAGAAACTCTCTGGCACCAGACGTAAAACCAGTTTGAATATTTTCAATGTATGAATCACATGATAAGACATGACACTTGCATATAAGCTTGAATTCACCTTACACTTCGATTAACTTTTACGATAAGAGCCCGTGAACAGCGCCACCGCCTATTTTCGGCTGTCACGGACGCCTCCTAACCCGTTTCGACAAGGGTATTCTTTCGGGGCCTATATTATCACATGATAGAAAAAGCACTATTTTTCTAGTATAGAGTAGATGTACTTGCTATACGCCTCCAATTTTGATACCATAACTGCTACCCTCACGGAAAACTGATTAGCAAAGGACACCAAAATATCACAATAGGCCTTGTTTTTTAACCGGGAACTACTACCATTACACCAAAGTGGAAGTGAGTTGGTTTACGGCCCCACTTCGCACACGACCAAATATCTGAATTTAATATTTGCTTCTGTATTTTCAGAAATGTTAGACATTTCAAGAAAAAGTGTGAAATTATATTCAATATATTGCTGGTTGTGTTAAAATCCAGTTTTTCGCAATGTGCTTCATACCGAATTGCGCGTCTCAAATTGCCCTTCCTCACGGTTTATTCACTGTTGATGGGAATATATCAGATCTCAGATGTTAGCGGTCATACTGATCTTGGATAGGCCTACAAAGGATCCCAACTTCATGATTAGACACCCCTACCCCACCCCAACACACATGCCCCTCTCAAAATCTTTATATCTTGCAACTTTGTTCCTATTTCTCTAATTTGGCATGTAGAGTCGCATATTGGACATGAACCTCGACACCATATTCGTGTGAAAAGTCTGACCCCACCCCCATTGCTTTCACAATGTATCAAAAATGAACTTAGACTCTGAAATGATCATAGCCTATTTTCTAATGCAAAGTTTAAGCTACTTTTATCTCCAAAATGGAAAATAAGCATGTTTCAACTCGAAAACCATGCCATGGGTAGTCTAGCACGTACGTGTTCGAAAAGAGGGCACAGTACCAAATAATGCCCCATTGAAAAAGCACGTAAAAATGTGATAAGAAACTCTCTTTTCCACCCAGACGTAAAACATTTTGGGAATATTTTCAATGTATGACTCACATGATAAGACATGAAACTGGCATATAAGCTTCAATTTACATTAACTTCCGATTAGCTTGCGATAAGAGCACGTTGACAGCGCCACCGCTATTTTCGGCGTCACGGACGCCTCCTAAACGTTTTCGACCAGGGTATTCTTTCCTGGGCCTATTTTATCACTGAATCGAAATTCACTATTTTTCTAGTCAATAATGAGTAATGTACTTGCTATACGCTCTCAATTTGATATAACATGCTACCCTCACGGAAAACTGATTCGCACAGGACACCAAAAATAGCACAAATAGGCCTTGTTTTACCGAACTAACTACATTACACCAAACGTGGAGTAGTGATTTGGTAATGTGACCCCCTTAGGTGCGTAAACAACTACGCACGGCTTCATTCGAATCGGGCTAGTCGCACTCTAGTTATGCACATGATATACTTGCGTCGCAGCGTGAGACTGTAAAATCCGATAGTGGAAAAAAAAAAAACGTTGTAGCGTTTTGTCATGCTTCCAGCGTCAATGCGCTTGGAGCGTCGGAGCGGTTGAGTTGATTTTAAGTCAAAAGGCTGCGTGGGCTTGGTCAGTCGCTTGGGTATGCTAGCGACTTATCGATTAGATATCGGCAGGTCGCTTTTCCAATAAGCGACGGAAGTGATGTCACCCCCCCCCCCATTACACAAAAATCGAACCGCTCCTTGCGACTGGTTAGTATATCATGGGCCTGAAGCCTAGTGGCCTAGGCTTGGCATAGCTCACTAGCTCAGCCTAGACCAATCACCACTGCATTGACTGCACCACATAACCAGTGGCAGTACAGCGGGTTGCACCTGTGCCAGTATCAGACCAGAGAGGCTAACGGCGGGAGGCTAAGCAGTATGTAGGCATATCGGATCATGAGATCATATTTTCATTGGCATCTAGATTAGGGTCCACTCCAATATCACAACCTTGTGGTGTCATTTGCATTACTACTACTTTGTCTCATCTAAGTTGAAGTGACGTCGTTATGCGTCTTTGCCATTCCCACAAGCGTCTCGATCGTGCCGCCATTATTCGCGTGCGTATCATACTCTGATTCCAAGCATAGAGCGCGCGATTCATGGGTGCGCAACAGAACGTCGCAGTGACATCACCTTCAATTAAGATGACACAAACTATATACTTGTGTGCGTAAAGGTCGCACTGCTGTACAGCGCGTAAACACAACCATTAAAATAACAGCGATACGCCAGTGTAAAGGTCGGCACAAGCTGGTACTGCGTATAGCTTAATTCAAACCAATTATTACGGGACTTGTACTACAGACTACAGTTTACCAAAATGCTTTGAAGACATGACATTTTTTGAGCTAGGGGTGCCGCGATAGGACCTAGCAATAGTTCAACCTGAGGTAGTACTTCTCACTCGGTCTAGACTAGAGTAGTAAAATTATTTTATTAGCTTTTTTTTTTTTCAAGATCGAATCGAACACGTACTAGTTATATTCATGGTAGTCTTATGCCCATGATATACTACCAGTCGCAAAGAGCGTACTAGCGACCATTATCGATTAGATTATATCGGCAGTCGCTTTCCAATAAGGACGCGGAAGTGTGTCATAAAAATCGCGACGCTCCTTGCGACTGGTAGTATATCATGGGCGATTAGTCGTCGTAGAGATATAAGCATGAATTGATAGGCCCTACGTAGGCCTACGTGGTATCAGATTTATCTACACATGTCATGATGTCTACGCCCCTAGACCTAGGCCCAGGGGAGGCCCATAGACTTCTTCGCTAGACCACAGGGGGACAGGGCTAGGCACAGCCCCAGGCCCTCTATTTAGATACCCAACAATCATTCAAAACATACATGCAAGAGAGGCCAAGTTACCAAACTACTACCAGAACAATAGCCATGCTAGGCGAGGCTAGGCTATGCAGTACCTCATTTGGCAGTGTGAACTTGTAATGCAAATACAAGTTTAAAATACCCATCCTACAGTGTTCATAGCACAGCGGCAAACAATTTTATAGCACAGTCCACTGAAAGTGGACCATGGTACAGTCATGACAGTCGAGGTGGTAGTCCAAAACCAGTCCCACACACTCACAGACATGATACCCACTGACACGGTGTGTGAGCACGGACTGTGCAGGCTTAGCCCTGCTATAAGGACGCACCATTTGGACTTCAAGGGGGGGGGGGGTGTGGAAGTTTTCTAAAAAAAAAAAAACTCACCCACCATTATGAGCAAAAAAACAAAATTCCCCAACTTCCATTAAAAAAAAACTTTCCCTACACCATTAGTACGAAAAACACGTCACCCTAAGTAAGCAAAAAAAAAAACCAGCTATTGGACTTGAAGAAAAAAAAAAAAATTGCCTCCAAAAGCCAACGAAAAAAAAAAACTTGCCCTACCCAAACTTCCAAACCCCCGCCCCCCCCCCCCTTGAGTACTAATGGTTGCGTCCACTAAGTGTAACCAGCAATGACCATCGAATCAGACATTGCTACAAAAAAGAAAACTGGCAAATTATAGTTTGACAAAAATTAAATATTATCAAAAATCTATTACAATGGATTTTGTGATCTTCTGTTGAGAATGCACGTTACGTGACTTCATCATGCACTGATCCATAAACTGAGCCAACATCATCATCGTTAGAGTGCAGGGGGTCGTGCCTGTTATCAGCAGCACTGCTGAGTAAAGGGAAATCTGAAGAGTAGTGCCCGGCGGGGGGGGGGGGGGGTTCTTCAATTTTGTTTGGGTAGGGACCTGCTCAGGACTCAAGAAGTGACCCGAACCTTATAACCACTCACTTCTTTGCAACATAATGAACCCCTATTTATACCGGAATCAAGAAGTGGACCCAAACTTATACTTCTCCTTCTTGCAATATAATGACCCATATTTCGGGCCATATTATACCAAATAGTAAGTGTCTGCCAGAAGTCCTTTCGTAAAGAAGAAAAACCGCCAAAGCAAATTACCCGGGCAAATTACCCAGCGTGTCTGTGCTTCGCGAATTGGTGTGCAATGTTGAATGGCACGACGAAAAGTCAACATGAAACCAGGCCGGCCAGCTGGCAGACGTAAAAAACCAGATTACGATAAATGAGGACTAAAAAAGTTTGCAAATGTCAATTCTGCCGTAGAACTGACTCGTTCACGACTATATATCAACATCGCGGAGTTGCGTACCCAAAATTATACCAACAACATCAAAATCAAATGTGTGATAAACGAAGGGGGTCATATTATACCAGAATGAAAAAAAAAGGGGTCATAGTTATACCCGACGGCTGATTTTGCGACCCAATCCAGCGGCACGTCTCAGTATAGGAGTTTGTACTAAGAACCCCCCCCCCCGGGAGTAGTGAAAAAATAAAAACACATTTGACCGTAACAAACGATATCTTAATAAACCATTTTTTTACTATTTTTTCATTCTCCCATTGGAGTATGGTTTGAAAGTTTTTAATTTGTGTTCTATGCCACTTGTTTGGTTATGAGAATGTGGATAACGTAATAAGCTTCTTAAAAAAGGTTCGCATTTTTTTTAAAAAAGTTCAACATTCTTAGACCTTTTTAATAGCCATTGTTGAACTGAAGCAAACACTTTTTCCAACTGCCGCATTATGTTACTTGAAATTATATGCACGATCTTTATAGAAGTTTTACTAAACTTAGCAACTGCTTTGGGAAGGAAGAAAGTAATAAACAAGGTTTCCACGGACCCACGATGTTGTATTTAAAAAATTGTAAAAATATAATTGAGAAATACAAGGAAAAACATCATTACATATTTTTTATACATGTTTGACAACAAGAGACACATTGAATATTGAGAATTCAAGACTGATAGTATTTGTTTCAAATTTTTAAAAATAATTTTGATATGGTGTTTTGGACATCCATACAGATATTCTCTACTGTATTTGAGATTTTGAAGGCAAATATTTATAGAAAACAAAAGGGAAAAGACATGGCAAAAAAACTATCTATGCCTAATGTAGCTCAATGGAGCCGATCAAAATTGTTCCAATGAAAGTTGTTTAAACTCAAAGTTATTGACCAAAGACACAAAATATGGAAATGCATGTTTTCATGAAAAAATCGACCATATATCGATGAAAACAACTTGAAGGTGCACCTGATCGAGCTGGACCGTATGGTACTCAGAAATGTTTCATATGACTTTTGGCCTTGACCCTGATTCTTTGAACCTCAATATCAGTAAAGGTATTAATGTACTAGACAATTACAACACCAACAACACAACTGCAAAAAAATCTCACTATTTGGGAAAATGGGAGCGCTCTTACAAAAAGGTGCTATTTATTGCTTGTGATATTATTGCTAGGCAATGGTGGCAGAAATCCCAAAACTTTGAAGTCGTCATTGGCTTTATGAGAGCGAAATCTTGACACAAAAATTCTGATTGTTTGGATCATTTATAAAGCAATATTTTTATCATCCAAAACCGTGCGTGAGAAATCAACTCCACTCAAAGATTATTTCTGAATTGTTGTGTATGCACACACGTTCGGATATTTAGAAACCTATAACGTATTTTTCTATATAGTCCTCTATCGTTTTATGTAATTTATGTTGCATAAACTGTGACACAAAAACCACCGTTTTAAGCACGGGAAATACAGATTGGCATATGTAAACTTGTTAACGCCCTTCTTATACTCAAGCGTGGATGAGATTCATTCCGAGAGCAGGAAAAATACTCCAGACAGCCATATGTCGTCGTCATCATCGTAGTCGTCGTCGTCATCGTCATCTTCGTCGTCGTCGTTATCGTCGTCATCGTCATCTCGTCTCATAATCATCATCATCATCATCATCATATCATCATCATCATCGTCGCACCTTCGTAATCGTCGTCATATCCACCCATCTGATTACGGTTCATTTAATTTAATACTTCTTTTGAATGTTTTGCTTGCTTTTGTGTCTTTTTTAACATTGTTAGTTGTCGTGTTGTGATATTGTTTTGATACTTAAAATTTATTTTTACAGGGAGGCAGAAAGAAATTCGCCAAACGCGAGAGACTAATCAGGGTTAGTAGTAGGGACCCAATTAAGCGGGTTATTAGTAACCCATTTTAATGAAGCTCTATCATGCACCACACGCCAATTGTCCCGAGACCGTTATGTACCGACAAAAATCTTCGGTCGGGGGGCACGCCCCCCCCACCCACCTCTCTGGTACGCCAAGTTTTTTAATCTAAAGAGTTACAATGTTTTTTAGAACTTTTGCTTCTAATTGTACATATCCATCATCTTTTTAGGATTGTCTTGGTACGTTTTTTTTAAATAATGGAAAATAAATTTATTTGATTGATTTTAAGATGTTCCATGTAATTTTTGAGTGAGTGATCAATACAGAGTGATATTGGATGTGTCAAATAATATATTCATATTAAAATTGCCTATTCACGGAAATGTCTTTCTCGCTGGATTAATGAACATTATATGGAGTTATTTAGTACTCTTGTTTTAAAATGTATGAAAGCTCAAATGGAGGGAGATATTATTTTTTTTCATCGGTTGGAGGATTTATGGGTGGTTACCGTCGTCACAGTGCTTCAGATCTTATAGAATCCGGTGGTGATTTGGTAGCTTAAACGTATATTTCCATCATTAACTTGAGCTCAGGAAGTCGCACATCTAAAGGTCAAATGCCATTTCCAAACATCAAATTCCTGATCTTGGCCATTCAAATCTAGAAAAAATAACCTTCTTTGTACGTATGCATGGTCGTTCCTTATGTAAATGTAACCTCAGGTCCGCAGTTTTCATTTGATTTATAGACTTTAATAAAATTAAACTGCATAGTGAAGAATGGAGTTACGTTCTGATAAGATCGATCTAAATGGCCAATTATGGAACTTAATTGTGAGATTGAGCCTTGATGTGACTGTTGGCATTAAATTTTAATGCGAGTTCAACGCCATAAAGGGTTTTTTAAAAATTACGTTCAAATACGATTTCAAAAAAAACTGCCTCGGATGTCAAAATTAATGAGCGAACCATGGATTTTGTCTTGGTAAGTTATACGAGCGTAAAGTGATTTCAAACTTATAAAGCAAGCAACCAACAAGGAAGCAAGCAAACCAAACAACAAGGACTTAAAATCACTACATTTTGTCAAAAAATTCAAAATGCCCATTTGGTCTCTTAATTGCTAGTGTTTAAAAATCGCTGATAGTGTGGCTTTAAATTGAGCCTATAGTGAAGTGCATATAGTAGTGAAATGTTACTTGGTCTATTTCTTATATAATGAATTAAAAAAGTAATACCAAATAATTCACACAATTTATACTATGCCGCCGAGGGTTTCATATCTCATTCTGTGAGTTAATTTTAATAACTATAATATGACCCAAAGAGGGCCGACAACACAAATGAAGGATCAGGAGCTGTTGGTTATAAAGAAAAGCAGTGATGTAATCTTGACCTTGTTGAGTAATTGACATGAGTAATTGCGGGAAATGATGGCACCAAGGGGGGTGAAAAACGCATTCAAAACCGTCGTCGTGATGGGCGGATGACATTTTGAATATTGCACGGAATATAATTATCAGTTTGGGGTCTTGTATACACACATAATGTCAATTCGATTACAAACAATCCGCCAAAATATCAGTGTGGGTGATATTGGGTGGTTTTAAATTTTGTCATAACCAAGGCACACAACGAATGAAATGAACATCGTCCGTCTGATTTTAAAGAAACCGCCTCAATGACTACATCTTTCCACCGAAGAACGCATGGCATTATGAGAAAAAGAGTATCTGAGCACAAGATCCAGGTTACAAATTATTACACCTGGCCCACCTCAAACACATACATTAATTTGTATCACTACCGAGTAGTGGATATGCAAAGCGGCACCCACAGTATGTGAAGACAGAAGAGGAGGCAGCCATTGCTTTCTATTGTTTATTGTTGTACTCTATGTTTTCTTTGCTGTCGGCAAAACAGGCGAGACGGTGAATTTAAAGATTACGTAACGTTTTGCTCTCTATCTATATAGAACCTCTTGGATGCACCTGTACGTGTACAAACACAATACTTTTCAGTTACGTTGAGGTGTCTAATGAGCTCTAATTAAGGTTATTTTTCTAATTTAACAAAAGCAGAAAGCAAAATTTACTATTTAGGGGATCGAAAAAATAGTTGCTCATGATTGCCTATCTAAAGGAATTCAGGTATAGATACCGTGCAGTGGCACGAGTGTAATCAATTTGATATGATTAGGCAAAGTTAAAAAAACACATTTGTCTCTGAGGAAAATAAACACAAAATTAGTTGGGAAAAGGTAGGCGAAATATTATAGCCCCACCAATTAACAAAATGTTGTTTTTTTAAATTTGTTTTTGTTTTTTTTACTTTTTTTTCGCTCGCGTCGCCGGCCAGAAATCCCGAAATTGTATTATTTAAAACTCTGCGGCCGGTGTGGCATGTGGCATGAGTCCCCCTGACTCATAGTCCATCTGCAATGGTGAAGATTGGGCACTCGAACATCAGCCGATTCTTCACACAATATTGAGTTTCACGTTTTATCGTCCCGGATTCGTTGTATATATGGAGTCCGGACTATGGCTCCAAGGGGAATATATCTCCTTTGCACCGATATTTTGAGACAGAATTGTTTTCAGCTTTATAGTATAAATAGAGTCACGTCATAACGTATTAATCGATACTTACTCAACGTTATTTGTAAAAACGATATGGACGTCTACATTTGATCTTCCCACTTATGCATATCTACTTATAGGATATCACACACAATTTACTTTCAGCAGTACACAAACACAATCCATCTACCGTAGATAACACAATGAGAGCGTTTGCTTCTACATATGTTATCTAAGTAGATAAACAATATAAAACGTTGCTTCTGCATTATGTTATCTGCCGTAGATAACCACAAGTAACGATGCTTTCGACATGTTATCTACCGTAACAAAACAAATAAAGTTGCGTTCTACAGGTTATCTACCGTAGACAACACAATATAAAGCTGCTTTCTACATGTTATCTACCGTAGACAACACACTATAAACGTTGCTTTCTACATTATGTATCTACCGTAGATAACACAATGTACAACGTTGCCTTCTACAATATGTTATCTACCGTAGATCACACAATGTAAATGGTAAACGTGGCTTTCTAAATTGTTATCAAGCCAGTGTAGTACTAGTCCTCTATTTTGAAGGAGAACATATTAGTTTGTCAAACATTCACTGATATCTGTTTGATAGGTAATGTCTGAACCACTACGAAGGCAACACAAGGATCGAAACACCATAGTGATGACGTTGGAGAAAAGAATACCGGGAAGAATAATTATCATCGAAAGCCTTCGAGAGGTCCAGAAATACTCCAAGTGTGTGTTTAGAGTTATCAAGTTCAGATATTATTGTAAGTGTTAAGAATCCGGAGTTCAGAACGGCCATGACCTACCAAGACGGAAACCAAATGAAGTATCATCAAATTAAGACTAAAGCAAGGACAAAAGTTATATAAAAACTTTCATGCTTCATAAGATAATTTTACTGAGAGTAAGAGTCAGAGAGCCTAGAAATCAGCGTGCTCGATAATTTCTTACAATAATTATGTTTTTTAAAGGGAAGTTGTATTTCAATAAAAACCGATTCAGATAAAAATGAATGATCAGGCACGGGGCGTCGCTTAACGGGAATATAACGGGAATTTATGGACATAAATGCAGGTCTATATACCACTATTGGAACATTCAGGAGAAATGTTTTCCAAAGTACGTCCACAATAATTTAGCCATGTCTAGAAAAGGGTATAATACCAAAAATGTGTGGTTTAAACTGGATAAAATGTATGGATATAATCAAATGATTTCAAGAAGCTATGAGGATTCAAAGGTAGTATTGAAAAATCACCATGTTTAACTCTTTGCGTGGAGCAGGCGAGTATACTCGCTCAAAGATGAATTTTGGTCAATTTTTGTCTTTTTTGTTGTAAACTTTTCCAAATTATTTATTTTCACGAGCAAATGCAGAATCAGCGTGAAAATGCATTTAAATGAGTCCAAAGCAGACCTAGCCTTTGTTGTTCGTTCTTAGATGACATCTCAAATGACCTACAAATATTTGGAAAGCCATCTCAAATGCCACTACTGACTTATGCCCGTTAACGTTATGACTTTAACTTATACAGAATTGCCCAGCGTGCAAAGAGTTAAGTTGCCATTGAAGGCAGGGGGAAATTAAGTTTCCCCTTCCGGCTCGAAAAAGCGGGAAGATATGGATCAAAATATGCATTTTAATTCCTCTTCTTCGGGGAATTTCGACCAATTTCAGCCTAAACTTGGGCTAAATTTAAAAACAAATCTTTTACCGAAACGTGGGAATTCACGTATTTTGTGGCTTCTGGTGAGACCAGCAGGCCCAGCTCCCCCATATAATCAAGCAACTAAAGTGTAACATTTTAATGCAGTAGTATTGGATTTCATTGCTACCTAAAAACAAATGTAATCGATCATGGTAAAACATACTTCCATACGCTTGAAATATAAAACAGGTTCAACAGCTAGTGGTCGTCTGTTGCAGACAAAATTGCGTATAATGGCATTTCAAACCTTATAAATATCCGTGTAGTGAAATCCATAATTATATTAGCGTATTTGGTCGAGTGTGTTGACAGAATAAATAATGATAATTGAATACAAACTGCAATAATATATAGCCCCTTAGGTAGTATGCTCATTACCAGAGACGAAGCTTGATAAATCTATGGACAGCGGAATTCAGTATAGACATTATAAAAATACCCCCCCGGACCTCCCATTTTGGAGGTGACGTGTATGTAAGGCTGTTAAGACCCTATTTTCAGCATCGCTGTCACCCAAAGCCCCCATATTTTTTAAACATGTCACCCAAAGACCCCATATTTTTTGAAATTTTTTTCCACTGTCACCCAAAGACCCCTAATTTTTGGAGGATTTGAAAATGTTCACCCAAAGACCCATTTTTTGGGGGGAAATTTTGCAAATATGTACCCGAAAACCCCAAATTTTGGAGCATATTGGCTGTTTCTCACCCAAGACCCCTATTTTTGGAGTCCTCTGTCACTGAATGCCCCTGGGTTTGGAAGCGCCAGCCTTACACCCATATCCATTTCATATGTGATTGCCCCCCGGGGAAAATACACAACCATGTCCACCATTTATACGCTTATCTGTAAAGGTTTCACCAACCCCATTCCTTTGGAACTCTGAAGCACAACCCCTAAAGGAAAAGTGGTGTGGTCCTTTGTGTCCAACGGGCACAAATTATGGTCCAACAATATCTGACCCGTTGGAAAAAATTGTTGCAACCCATTTCAAAGGTTGCGCGTATGTAAACCCATTCAGCATCACTGTCACCGAATTAAAACCCCGCATTTGTTTACAATTGCATATGTATTTGCATTTGGGAGCC
Source organism: Ophioderma brevispina (assembly GCA_023653785.1). Classification (NCBI taxonomy): domain Eukaryota; kingdom Metazoa; phylum Echinodermata; class Ophiuroidea; order Amphilepidida; family Ophiodermatidae; genus Ophioderma; species Ophioderma brevispina. The sequence goes on from JAMKCH010018858.1 coordinate 49,251, forward strand.
GGGGCGAGTTGGTGTAGTGGTCGAGTCGCTCACCTTTCACCAATGCGGCGCGGGTTCGATTCCCGGTTGAGCCAGTGCCGTACGTGAATTTGGTTGCTGCTGATCCATACCCGTCCTCGCATGTTTTCTCCGAAAACGTCGGTAAAAACAGCAAGAGTTAAAACTAATTTTTCATGGTAATATCGGGTTCTGCCTGGCGCAAATGTTGAATGTTATAAATAAATAAACAAACGTACTTTCAACCAAAGACCCTTAATTTTCCATTAAAAACAAATCAGTAGAATGATTACCGTGCTCTTTCACTCATGGCATATCTGTGCATTTTGCTCTCGTTGAACGCTACAAATCATGCTCTCACCCAATTTTGTGTTCTCACCAAATGCCCAATGACTGTGAAAGTGTGCCGCAAACCTTATCTACACCTATATCTTTGGAGATTGCCCCTCCGAATTGCAAATACCACCTATTCGTTAGACTGGTTAAATTGTGGTGTATTTTAAGCTGAGATTAGTTTCTTTAAATATACCGTTGTTTTTGACATGCGACGTATAAGAACGGCGCGCGGATCGCCTATTAAAGAAAAGGTGTAATCTATTGTAGGTTATGTTCCATCTGATAACAAATAAAACTAAATTTATCACATCCTTTGGAATCATTAAACACAAAAGTTGGCTCAAAAACATTTGGCGTAATGTATAATTTATACTGCGTCTTACGTTTTCTTTTTTTTAATTGGTGGTGGGGGGCAAAGCAAAGCTTTGCGGTTTTTCATTTTCCGTTTCCCGCCAAATTGTTCTCGATCTCTTTTCTTGGCTGGCATAAAAATCACACTTTAGCGCTGATCGCTTAGCGCCAACACGCGGCAATTATCCAATACTTACAAATCGCTACGGGTTTCTGAGACAAATCCATGGTCTTACTTGATGCTTAAGCTGCATAATCGGCTAAAAGAGGAAATGCCCCTGTGATTATTTATG
>JAMKCH010018859.1:0-38169 GCA_023653785.1 Ophioderma brevispina
AAGTAATCCACCCGAAATAGTAAACATATTTTAAATTGGCAGGAATAGCTCTATGCGAAAGTGAAGAATAGTCTGTAGAATATTCTCTTAACTTAATTTTTTTTTCTAAGCGAAAAATAGATAGAAAAAGGAAGAAAACAACAGTGTCCAAAAATATGAATCTCCATCCAATTACGTGCTGTAGTAAGTGTCTTGTGTTCCTTATTATAGTAGATCCAACCCACCGTTTCACCTCTAGTACTTTTCCGAAGGTTTTGTCATTGAATGAGGTGCATGTGCAGTGGGTGGAAATTAAATTCCATGTTAAATCTATTGAAACATGTAGTCCGATAGCAGAGAAAAATTAATCCTATGCTTTATATTGAAAGTATTCAAATCAGTGTGAGCACATTTAGAGCTACACCATTCTAACTATTCATAACTACTCAACAAAAAAAGTCTTTGCACTCTCTTTGTAAAAATGATGTCAACATGAAAAGCCAGATTATCTTAGTTCTAAAACAAGTAAATCGGGCCACATATTTTCTTTTTGTGTCTCCTCTCCCAACTAATCGACGCTGTCCAAAAATTTTCCTCTGCTGACACGATGGGTTGAATCTACTGTAGGTTGCTTTTGGTCCTATAACTTGTGGGGTATATTATATAGAATACCTAAACTTGCTACGAACATGCCAAAATCTGATTTTTGACGATTTTTTTTTTCGATTTTCTCGTTGAGTAAATCACTGCATAGTGCTTTTAATTCAAATTCATACAACTTTTTAAACGTTGTCAATAAAAGAAATATAATAGGATAGCTATTGAAATTGCACAGAAAGAGCACGTCCTCATTTGTTATTCATACCAAAAAAATCAGAAATAACCCTTACAGTGGAGTTGATTCTTCAGCTCCAACAGTTTTGGAATAAGAAGATATTCTTTGACAACATATACACATTTCAGATTTTTTCGGCACGATTTCGTTTTTACGTGCTAAACCAATGGCGATGTCTATATTTGGGATTTCTTGGCCGCCCTTCCCTGTCGCCAGCAACAAAAGTACATTAAGCCCTCAATAGATTCATCGTTGTTGTGTTACCGTCGTGTTTTAGTGTATACCGCTCACGACGGCAAGCAAGTGTGATAAATGATCGCTTTGTATTTCTAGTCTTTTGAACATTAATATCTTTTTGTCAATGTACGTTCAGGTTTTCGCTAGGCCTATCTTATTGAGTACATATCCATATGACCTAAAATTGCACATCATTTCATAAGCTATCACACATGCATAGAGGATGTAAACGGTACGCATATTTTCTGCAACACTGATATTTCAAAAGTAGGTCAAAACCCAAGGAATAGAGCGGGTAGCTCGTCGGCTACCACGCCCAACCGCTCTTTGCTCTTTGAAAAAAAAATAGACTCAGACTATATATATTAAATAGCGATGTTGTGGAGATGATAGCCGCATCCCAAGACTACACACACTGTACAAAGTATTGCACCATTCAGAAAAAAAAAATCATAATCACAAAATGATTTCAAAGTATATCAGCGGTTCCTAACCACGTATGACGCATTGAATGCCAAAGTTGTGTTTTTCAAACAAATGTTATTCCCCAGAATCCTGGAGTGCGAAAAATATTCTGATTTGATTGCCAGGTTCCCTAAATATGGCGGATTAAAAGAGCTGGCGATAAATAGCTTGCCGAGTGCACCTCATAAGGAATACAGACACAGGAACGCTACAAATGACTCCAAAATAGCCACTTAATGAATTGCTGGAGTTTACTCTAAATGTTTACGGGAGAAAAGTGCAGTGCTTGTGTGGAACGGAAATGAGATAACGTCAATGGAAGATGAGAGCAAGTCCATCGCTGTTGGACTCAGGAAATTGAATGACAAGAGAGTGGTCACGTGGTAACTTGAAAAGAACTTTTTATTCATACAGTTGACATTATACTGTTTGTAGTGGAATGTGAATAAGTATTCAGGCATGATTTGTGCAAACCACGTGATTTATCATTCAAATTGTAATGCGGATGTCGCAAAATTGTCCGCTTTTTTAAAGACCACTGTCTTCCATTGACGTTATCTCACTTCTGGTCTACACAAGCACTGCGCTTTACCCCCGTAAACATTTAGAGTAAATCCTAACAAACCCGTGCAATTCATTTAGCGCCTATTTGGGAGTCATTTGTGTCGTTCCTATGCCTGTATTCCTTCTGAGGTGCAATCCGCAAGTTATTGATCGCCAGCTCTTTTAATCCGCCATATTTGGGAACATGGCATTCAAATCAAAATGTTTTTCGCACTCCAGGATTCTGGGGAATAACATTTGTTTGAAAAACACAACTTTGATATTCAATTATTATATTAGGAACCGCTGGTATAAATTGAAATCATTTTGTGATTATGATTTTTTTTTTCTGAATGGTGCAATACTTTTGTACAGTGTGTGTATAATACACACAGTGTAACTTGTCAGTGTACCATCAATCTATGAAATAAACAATTTAAAATAAATCCTATCAAAATTTACTTGGAATTTGTAATACTAGGTACTTAATATTTATTGAAGGCCTATAGCATTTTTTTCACAAGCTGAATATTATAAGCTATCAAATTATATGAGAGGGACGGCATATATGAATAGTACTACTATGTAGTAAAACTATTCAACATGCAGAAAAAGTCAAAGTGGTTTCAATAACAGTCAACACTTTTTCATAAATTTGGTTTCCAAATAGGCTTTCTATCATGCTTGAATTAAAAGTACAATGCATTCAACGGGGGCGTGTCTGTTCTAAAGCTTGTTGATTGGCTAGCTAGCAGTACACACCAAATGAATTATTTATTGACAAGTTGCACTGTGATACATTCACCTGTCAATGATCACTGTACATATGCTGCACATGGATTAATTGACAGCTTAATGTATTGTAGTCCAGAAATGTGTCTATAGTGGCCACTACAATCGCTAGCGATGGATGGTCGTAACAAACGGGGTCTAGCGATTACGCAACCTCTCTATGACTGTGACCGACGTTCAAATTGAAATGCCAACAACCGATTGTCTGTTTCGGGTCCTTTCAAATTTAACAAAGCGACCACAGGTTATTCCATTGCTATAGTAGATTTCAAAATAAGTGAGACCTCATTAAAAGTTTTAGGTCTGTCCATTCTCCGTGACAGGTAAGAGGAATTATTTTAATGGCCACACGTAAAAAACGTTTATGATACTCATACAATATATATTAATGTAACTAGTAAATAAATATTGACCTAAAATAAATTTTTCACATCTAAGATAGATGGATGTTTCAATTGAAGTATCATGATGAAAACATCAGCATTTATTTCATTAAACGTTGTTATTTGAACATAACTTACATTTGACACTGATTATAATTCCTAATCACAGCATTGGAGAAATATTGCATTCTTATATCGATGTACAATTACGTTTTTATATGGCCATAAAAATGAGCCAACCTTGTATTAAGAGATTAGCGCAAAACGGATTTGACATCCGATCTCAAGTCGGAATTTTGATACGCACGTATAGAAACTACAGAATCGGATAAAAAGTACTGCCTTGTTTTAATACACGGATTTCAAGCCAACCACTTGCAGGGTATGTTCGCATATCCATACCAGTAACAAAAATATAAAAATATGAATTTTGATGATTTTTTCGATATTTCGGATTAGCAAATCGCTGCTAATCCCTTTAATACACCCAAAGCGCCAATATTGTAATTGTAAATGTGCACTAAAACCAATGTGTCAGCGGCTATGGTGCACTGCACAAGGGCTGGTTATCCAGTCTACACCTGGCACAAAAAGTATCTCGGCATGTTTTTCGATCAGTATTGTGTGAAAGTCAGACCATTTTGACAGTTTTCGAAATATACATTTTATTGTCTAGGTCTTGCTCTTTCATTTAACACCTGGCTTGTAAAAAAGCGTGCAGAAATGGTCGAGATAGAACTCCCGAAAGACGCAAACCCCCAAAACCAAAGTTGCAGTTTTGGGATTTTTCAATGGCCATTGCAGTGTACTGGGACACGAACACGTGTACCACAATCAATATTGCAATAGGCTTTTTTTCTCTCTTCATCGGAACCCTCTTGGGTAAAATCATACACCCTTATTATTCGCGTTGTACCCAAAGAGGTTTTCTATATGATAGAGAGGCAAAACGTACGTAATCTTTAGAAATTCCTCGTCTCGCATGTTTTTGCCGACCACAAAGAAAACTTTAGAGTACCAACAATAGAAAGCAATGACTGCCTCCTCTTCTTCCATACTTGGGTGCGCTTTGGCATATACACTCCTAATCGTAGTGACTACAAATTGCTTTATGTGTTAGAGGTGGCCAGTGTAATAATAGTGCATCTGGATCATTGTGCTCAGATACTCTTTTTTCTCATAATGCAATGCGCGCTTAGGTGAAAAGATTATCATTGAGGCGGTTTATTAAATCAAAGACACTGAACATGTCAGTTCTTCGTTGTGTGGCCATGGTAGGACAAAATTTACCACCCAATAGCACCCAACCACCAACAACTGTATTTTGCCGGATTGTTTGTAATCGAATTGACATTATGTGTGTAATACAAGCACCCAAACTAATAATTATTCCGTGCAATATTCAAAATGTCAGCGCCCAGCACGGAACGACTGTGTTTATGAAACTGGTCTTCACCGCCTGTGGTTGTACCACACAGTGACCATTGAAAAATCCAAAAACTGGGGGGTTTGCGTCTTTCGGGCGCTCTATCTCATCCATTTTTGCACGCTTTTTTACAAGCGACGTGTTAAATGAAAGAGCAAGGCTTAGGCAACAAACAATCTATATTCGGAAAACTTTCAAAATGGTCCGACTTTGACACAATACTGATCGAAAAACATGCCGAGATACTTTTTGTGCCAGGTGTATATAACATCATTGACCGTAACCTTCAACAACCAGTATTTGTATACTTACCTCAAGTAAATAACATTTAGGTCCTCATCTAGTATGAAATCCCACCTCATCATTTCGAAAAACATAGACCTTTGAAATGAAAAAGTATCTGCAGTCAAAATTATTTCAAATAATTGATAATAGTAAGAAGTTAACATAAAGAAAAGGTCTAAGCGCTGATGGCATTTTGACAGAATATCGCAAGAATGCGCTTTACTTAAAGAGAAAGATTTTGATTAATGGCAGTACCCATTTGAATGAAAAACGATGTGCGTGTAAGCAGAAATAAATATATTATTTCACCACGCCTGATGACAGTATCGTTTATTCTTTTTTTTGTCTTTAACAATTATTTTATTCAGTTCTTTCTTTATCACACAATCACAAAAAAAACATGCAGATACAAACAAATACTGCAGTTTATCGTTTATTCTGGTGTGGGAATTGAAACCAACTTACGGAAAACTGGTTTTGTTATCATTCGTCTGTGCCAAAAGATTTCTTTTAGAATAAAGAGCGTCTTGAACAGCATCTTTATTTGTTCAGTTATTTTAGCAGGATCTTTACCTGAAAAAAAAAAAAAACATTATGGGAAAGGAGTTTAAACTTAGCATTCTATTTGGAAAATCCAAATTGATCAACGGTAAACGCTTATAAAACTTATAGGGCCTAAAATCAATTCCACCGCATTTATTGATCGAAACCTTACCTAGCTCAGACATGATGTGTGCAAGCACTGCCTGGCGTCTTGAGTAAGCGATTTCATAATACTTTTTCATCGGCTGAAACTGTGGGATGAACCAAATAATGGTTTTATTACATACAGCAACCGGAAAACATTTACAAATAAAAACACAGTTTTTTATTTATTTATTTATTTCTTATTTATTTATTTATTTATTTATACGGTATAAAACCAGAAATACAGCAAGTGCTGAGACCTCTGTTCAATTGCACTCAAATACATGAAAAATACAAATAAAATTTGCAACAAGATCAAACACTAAAATATCAGCATTTAGCCTGTCAACCAGAGCAGGAATTGTAGATTTCCTATACCTGCTATAGTTCTACATCTCGGGAGATCAAGTTGGTTGGAACTTCGTAGGTTTCGACCATGTCTTGCGTTTTTTGTACCAGGAAGCATATTTTTGTGACGTTCAGATTTCTGAAGACTATGCCGAAGCCTCTGCATAGGAAAATTATGCGGCAAGCAGGTTTCTGGACGAGCTCCATTTGGTCACTTTGATGTTTGGTGAGACTACTGTGCCACAAAGGGGAAGTATATTCCAGCACAGGGCGCACTTATATTTGGTAAACCGCACATAGATCCTTGGCGGAGGCTTGGAAGCGCTTCAAAACATACAACATTCTTTGAGACGCTTTTGATATCATCTGTTTCACTTGACCATCCCAACTAAGGTCATTTTGAAGCGTCACACCCAGTAGTTTCATGTTGGTCGTCTTATTAATTGGTTCACCGTTAAGACTGCAATTAGGAAAATTTTAGTTCCTTCTTTAGGGTACAGATATGCATTATATGGCATTTCTCCGGATTGGGGAGCATATCATTTTCAATGCACCACGCACCAAGTTTGTCCAGATCAATTTGAAGCTGTGAGGTATTGTGAGGTATTTCTGACCGATAATTCTCCAAGGGTCAAGTCGTCCACATACTTCCAACGCAAGGGGCATCCATGCCACAGTCATTCGCCACCGCAGAAAAATAATTGGGCCAAAATTAGTGCCTTGAGGCACACCTTCCCACACAAAGAGGGAAGTGAACGACCTGCCTGGATCATTACCGTTTGGGTACGGTTACAAAGAAAATCACAGATAACAGGCATTATGTTCCCATGCACGCCAATATCAATCAACCTGTTGATTGCTACATTATGGTTGATCCTGTCGAAAGCCTTAGTGAAATCAATTGCACAAAGGGTAGTGTAATGAGCAGGTTGGTCGATTCCCCTAAGGACTGTGTCGACAAAATCAACCAAATAATGTGTGGTAGAACTATTTGGCATGTTCCCATATTGCTTTCAATCAACATGAGGGGAAAAATCTTCCAGAACCCAATCGGTCAAAAACTTCTCAAAGAGCTTGCCAAATAATTTAACAAGATTTATTGGTCTTAACTAGTCGAGAGTCTTTGCATTACGGACTTTGGGAATGGGTGTAATAGAAGATTTTTTCCACACATCAGGGAAGACGCCATTCTGTAAGCAATTATTATAAATGTGGGTCAACGGATCAGCTAATTCAATAGCAAATTCTTTAGCCAGTTTTGAGGGAATATCACTCGGATGAGTCGCCTTGATTGTTTTAATATTTTTCAAGCTCTTGCAGACTTGTCCAACAGTTAGCTCAGGTGGAGGCAAGGTGGATCGATATGCGGGTAATGTGGCAAGATCCAGTTTGGGCATTTGGTTGCAAATGTTAGCAAAGTGTTCATTTATGATTCTTACTAGTTCCTGCGGGTCCTTTGCCAGATGGTCCATGTTCAAAGAACCAGAAGACTTCGACCCAGCAAGGTTTTTAACATGTTTGTGCCATTTACCTGCGTTATTATTCCGCAGACCATCAATGTTGTTATTATAGTATTTTGCTTTAGCACCACAAATTTCTCTTTGAATTTCATTACGGTATTTTTTTTATATTTTCCATATTGCCACTTTTATAGGCCCTGTCACGTGTTTTCATCATGCTTTTTTAATTTTTCAGTAATCCATGGTTTATCCTCCTCTCTACATTTCACCACATTTTCATGAAAATAGAATTTATTCAAATAAAAACACATTCAAAATTTGAAAGTAAGGAGTCACTAGCCACTGCGCGCGTGACGCGGGGCGTGACGGCGCGTTGTAGATTGTAGAGTTAACTGATGAGGGCGATATCTTACAATTCCCTGGACTAGCAAACTTAAAGCCAGCAAATTTGAAAGCTGCACGAAACCCTATTGACGTTCTCAGTTGTAATTCAGGTACCATTTGAAGCCTCTTTGGATGATAATATTTAACTCTAATATATGAAGAAGACTGAATATATGACTGTCAATGAGGAAGACGATCATCAACCTATCTGCACAGCAGATGGTAGCCAACTCAAAGAGGTCAAGGACTTCAAGTATCTAGGATCCTATGTTGCCGACAGCAAGAAAGACTTCCTGTCACGCAAAGGACAAGCTTGGAATGCCTGCAATAAACTACACCACTTATGGCAATCTGGTATCTCCAATTCCACCAAGCTGAAATTCTTTAGAGCCTGTGTATAGAGTATCCTGTTATATGGATCTGAGACCTGGACCATGAAGAAAGAGCTACAGGATAGACTGGATGGCACCTACACCAAGCTTCTTATGCGAGTACAAAACATATCCTGGCGTGAGCACAAGACCAAAGCACAGATATATATATGGAGATATCCCTCCAATTTCATCTTCTGTTGCCCAACGCCGTGCACGATTTGCCGGTCACTGTCATCGTGCGATTGACCAAGAAGTCTCAGAGACTTTCACATGTTGGAAGTTACCATGCCAAAAACAGGGGTCGTCAGCCCCCTTAACTATTGATGTGATTGCTCAGGACATCAAGCAGGATCCATCTGACATCCCCAAACCTAATGACAAACAGGGACATTTGGCGCTAGATGGTGAACAGCATCTCGGCTGCGGTTGTTAGATAGATAGATAGCATTATATGAATGGACTTTCTGGTTTGTGTACAATGGTAATAAGATCGGGTTTTGAGCAGAGACATGGATATTTGGTGGAAGAGTTCAACCTGCTATAGTGATTCCAGGAAATAGTCAGGTAGAACCTTAATGTGACCGTAAAGTGAGCTAGCGACACAATTTTTTGCTGAAAATGCTAGATAGGGTGTGTAGAATATAGAATCTGCCGGGTTGCCACTGCGGCATCATTGAAGGCATTTTGGAGAAATCCCAAGATGGCGTCGCCATAAATGATAATTATCTATCAAAACCCTTATATATCAAAACTATGGAGTTACTTAATATACTATGGGATCCAATGAACAAGGTGTTGGCACTTGTAACATTAAGTCTACTTCAAATTCAAAATGGAGGACGCCAAATCACAATAATTTTAAATATGCCAATAACAGCAAATACCTGCGAAAAAAATAGACGAGAAGTACTAGGTTATGTTGCTAGACACAATTTTAAATGTTGTCTGATACTTTTAAAATTGTAACATGAGTCCACATAATATGGGAATTCCAAAAAGGGAACATCTTCAAAAAATACTTGAGACAAATGTATAAGTAGTACAGCCTTCAAATCGAAATCAGTGTGCCAAGACATTAGAAATGCACCTTGAATCATGAAACACAATGTAAAACATACAGTTCAATTTTTTTAAATGAGCCAAAATCGAAATAAAACTAATTATGGTGCAAATTGGTCAAAAATGCCATCGGAATTACATTTTTTCACATAATATTGCACTCACTTTTTTATAAATTGGGATACCCATTTTTTTTTTTATCGGATTACCTGGTATTGCTTGGTTATGATCATAGGACATTTCTAATTGTTTCAGTGACATAATATTTATACCTGAAGGTAATATTTAAACATTTGTGTCAAGATTTTTTGAAGGAATCACGTCGTTTTTGGCCTGCAAATGATGGAGTCATGTTGAAACTTTAAAAGTATCAGAAATACATTTATGGTGTCGAACAAATAATCTACAGTACTTCATGTTTATTTTTTATCGCAGGTATTTCGTCATATGGATATCTAAAATTATTAGATTTGGCTCCATTTTAATTTGGGAGTATGACTCTATGTACAAGTGAATGCATTTGTTTATTGATTCCTGTTAGTATATCTAGTAACGCCATAGTTTGATTAATGATGGGTTGAACAGATAATTCTCAATTTATGGGACCCGCCCATCTTGGATTTCTCAAAATGCTCAAGGATGGAGCAAAGGTGGCACTGGACCCGGGCTGATTCTTATTCTACATACACTTATCTATCATTTTCAGCAGAAAGGAAAAATTGTGTCCATACGCAATTTTACGGTCAGGCCTTAAGTGGGACCATGGCTACCTGACTAGGAAGGTCCCAATATAGTGCAAGTTTGCTTGTGGATTGGCCTTAGACAGCACATTGGCGTTATGCATGAGGATGTCTTGTGGACAGCCCGGATAAATACATGCCTTGTTGAAGTTGAAGAGACACTTAACAGTTACTCAAAACATGAAGGGAGTTTTGGGATTTTGCCATAAATGCATTGTGATTTTCTTTTACCCGGAAGTTTCGGAGGTTGGTTGAAAGTGGGGAAGAAGTCAAGCAAGTTAACTGTAAAATATAAGGACTACCTTTGTGGAAATTATCAGAGGAGGGCGGGGGGAGGAAGGACGGGACGGGAGAAATGGAGGGAGGGCGGGAGGGAGGGAGGGAGGGGAGGGGGGAGGGCGGGAGGGTTGGAGGGAGGAGGGAGGGAGGGAGTATAGTGTCCGATTGGATTGGGAGGCAAAATTCAGGAGCAGGATGAGAAAGTGATTCGACCTTGCGGGAAGTTGATTTTGACAAGGAATTCGCACCTTTTGGGTAAAATCATGCGCTTGAATGGTCGATCAAACTAGATATAAGGTAATTAGGTGTGAACCGAAGGTCCCTTGAGTTAGTTTAAAACTAAAAAACGCCTCTTGATTTGGGAGGATAGGTTTGAGAGTAAATCTGGCAGGACCGCAGGAGCAGAGTTGACTAGTTATTTACGTCCACGATTAAAGTTGGTTTGTGTATAGTACATGTATTATGCATTTTATCGTACGTGGTCTGGTTTTATTATGGTAGGGTTTGGGGTCCATCCACTGTTCATTTAATTACCATAATACAGCTATGAAAGAAAAGCATAGACACTGATTGACTTGTTTCTTTAGTTTACAACATTTTATTTTTGTCTTAATTCTCTTGTCAATTTTATAAAATAATACATAATATATATAGGCCTGCGGTACATTTTTAATAAAGTATATTTAATATGCATGTACAACACTTTTTTATTAAACATTATAGTATAGTATACATAATACACACATATTATTAAAATGCAATTTAAAGGGTATACCACCATTTTACACTAATCAGATGCTATTGCATACTCGTCATACCTTTATTGTCAGACCATGAAATGAGTGTTGTTTGTTTTCAGTTCACTAAAATACATTCTTGTATTTCAACAATTTCTTGAATTCAATGAAACAAACACATATAGTTATTATAGCAAATATAGTTTGATAAAATAATGAAAATGCACATGTTGAAATAATAGAAGAGAGGACATTCACCGAGATTAATTGGCATGACTAATCATTCCATAAATATTGTGTCGTGAAATGAGCAAAAGAGTAATAAATGGGCAAATGAGCAACGTGAATTGAGCAAAAGAGCAACTAATAAGCAAATGAGCAACGTGAAATGAGCAAATGAGCAGTAAATGAGCAAATAAGCAACGTGAAAGGAGCAAAAGAGCAACTAATGAGCAACATGAAATGAGCAAATGAGCACCAAATGAGCAATGAGCAACATGAAATGAGCAAATGAGCAGTAAATGAGCATATGAGCAACGTGAAATGAGCAAAAGAGCAACTAATGAGCAGATGAGCAAGGTGAAATGAGCAAATGAGCAGTAAATTAGCAAATGTGAAATGAGAAAAAGAGCAATGAGCAAAAGAGCAATACACGAGCAAATGAGCAACGTGAAATGAGCAAAAGAGCAACTAATGAGCAGATGAGCAAGGTGAAATGAGCAAATGAGCAGTAAATTAGCAAATGTGAAATGAGAAAAAGAGCAATGAGCAAAAGAGCAATACACGAGCAAATGAGCAACGTGAAATGAGCAAAAGAGCAACTATTGAGCAAATGAGCAATGAGCAATAAACGAGCAAATGAGCAACGTGAAATGATCAACTTGAAGAGGAATAAATGAGCAATGAGCAAAAAGCAACGTGAAATGAGCGAAAGAGCAACTAATGAGCAAATGATCAACGGCAAGGGAGCAAAAGAGCAACAAATGAGCAAAGGAGCAAGGCCTAATATAAACAACTGTTTACTCTATTATCGTCATTTAGACATGAGTAATCATGGAGGAAACACTATGAATTCTCTGTCCGTCATCAAACGATTTGCTTGTCACAAATGTGACAGAAAATTTAGCAAGAAGTTTAATTTATGGAGGCACAAAGAAGTTGTACATTCTGGAAATCAATCTAATATTGATGAAATTGCCGATGAGGATGAACATGAAACTGAACATTTATGAACCCACATTTAAAGTGACATCTTGGTATGGACTTAGCGCGACATTATAGAGTTCGTATTGCAATCAAAAATACATACATGTACTCAAAGTTTCAAGTTGATTCCTACACGCATAGATGCAAAAAAATCCAGATTTATTATGACAAATGTACACGGCTGTACACAATCGTGAACGCTGCCATCCCTGTACCATATTTACAACGCCGCACGCAATACCGAAACAGAAGCCAGCGAAATATATCACGTGTCTTCAGTCAGTCTGCCACAAGCCTCATCCTTGCGAACTTCGTTGAGCATACAAAGGATAAGAGCGAAGTTCGTTTTGGAAATTGTTATTGCAAAAAAAAAAAAATAAACCTCAATGATTTGGAAAAATGTAAAGAGGTGTATTTTAGATATAATTTGTGATTGACAAAGGTTTTAGTTGGCGTAAACACCAACAATCCATGAAAAAATGGACATTTGAATAGGGGTCGCGCCAGCTCCGAGTCTTTCTTGGGAAACCGTACCCTTAGTTACATTTACATTACAGCATTTGAACATAATTTGTGATATTTTATTTCACTATTTATTTTGAGTTGATGCAAAAAGAAATGGCGATTAACACTCAACTGGTAATAAGGAGCTATAAGGTCATATTCGAAAGTCACTAATGCGCGGTTCAGGAATCTACCGAGTAACGCTTCTTCGTATGCTGAACAGTTTACTAAGTTTATTTTAAAAACTGTATTCCTCAAGAATCCCACGCTTATTTTCTAAAAATTACACACAAACGTATGCCACTTTTGATAGATTTATATATTTTAAAGGAAAAACGTTGAATTAAAGCTGTATTTTTAATTTCAATGTTAAAATTAACACGATAGTCTTTCGTACGGGTCAGAACTTGACTCACTACCGAACCTCGATCGGTTGGTGTGAAAGACTAAACACGGCTTGTGGCAAAACGATAGCGTAAATAATAAACATGACGGCTTCCTCAAATCGTCTACTAGTTACTGCTACGACAATTAAGCATAAAAATGGTGTTTTCTTCGCAAGGAATACTCCAATGACCATGAAGACCATCTGGTACGTCATATTTAGGGATATTTTATTATATATGTGCCGATCGATTCATACCAATAAATCCCTTTAAAAAGCGCAGAATGGAATCCTCAATTTCAGACACGGAGTCTGAGAAAGAAGATGACGGTTCCGAGGAAGATTCCTCAGAATCTGAAACAGACGAGGATGAAGATGAGTCCTCCGATGAAGAGGAGTCATCCGATGAAGAACCAAGACAATGCCACTTATCAAGACTGGTTAATTGGGCAAAAGAAGCGACAGAAGAGATGTGGAACGTAAAATATGAAACGTACATCAATGAGGGCTTGAGTGAAGAACTAGCCAAGGAAAAGGCAAACAGAAAGATACTGTGGGCAGTGAAGAAAAACTTCTTTGCCAGATTCAAAGACTTTTTGTCCAGTTACCTACATTTGAAAGATGACGAAAAGTATCAAGATATTATTGTTGATTTGAAGAACATATGAGAAAGGCGTAAATGTCAACAAAGCTCGCATCGAGTGATATCAAAACACCAGTCAAAATTTGACGGAATATTGCAATATCCAGGCAAGCGACAAGGAGTAAGACGAGACGAGGAAGACATATTATTAAAGATACTAATAATTCTAACAGAATTTTGTAAGTCCCCCCATACAATGTTGCTAGTTAATTTAAGCTATTTATGAATTAGATACATTACTTTGTTGTTAAACATTACAGAGTCCCTAGCGCCCGTTTGTGTTGGGTACGAACGTGCCGCTTCAAGTTAAGGTACGATCAAAGGGAAATAACAAATTTACACTGGATGTTGTTTGACCACGGTGGAAGCTAGTGTAATTAAGCGGAAGAGGCTGCACACGTTGGCGCTTTGATGGCCTAAAGACAGAAATGTGAACTATTAAAAATTGTTTCACACTAACAGGGAATGTAAACAGGAAATTATTATGGATAGCAGTAACTAGTATAGGTGACAGAAGACAGTTGGACTTGTTCAGTTAGGGCCTGTTTATTTTATGATCAGGTGAAGTCACCCATTCGATGACCTTCCAAGACCCATGACAAGGGGGGTGAAGCCCATTCAAACCAGTCGTTCCGTGCTGGGCGCTGACATTTTGAAGATTGCACGGCATAAGTATTAGTGTGGGTGCTTGTATCCAATACACACATAATGTCAAATCGATACAACCAATCCGGCAAAATATCAGTTTTTGGGATGTTGGGTGCTATTGGGTGGTTAAATTTTGTCCTACCCATGGCCCACAAAACACGAATGAATGACACGTCAGTTCTCGTGATTTAAATAAACGCCTCAAATGTTACATCTTTTCACCTAAGCGCGGCCTAAGCACCTAAGCGAGTGATTATCTGAGCACAATGATCCAGGTGCACTATTATTACAACTGGCCACCTCCTAACACATACATCAATTGTATCACTACTGATAGTGTATATGTAAAGCGGCACCCACGGTATGTGGAAGAAGTGAAGGCAGCCATTGCTCTATTGTTGTTACTCTATGTTTCTTTGTGGCGGGCAAAACATGCGAGACGATGAATTTTTAAAGATGACGTAACGTTAAACGTTTTGCCTCTCTATCGATAAGAACCTCTTTGCCCAGTGAGTATTCACTGGTCAGTCGGAACTTGTTTGGACTTGGGTAGAACTTGTTGCGCTCCTATATGAGTCCTTTTGCTCCTATAGATTCCACAGCGTATTACGTTAACGGTGTGAGGTGACTGGTCGTTCAAAGCGTACAAGCATCCAAAGGACAGTGTGTATACGAGGAACTATCGGAAAATTATGGCCTGTGGACTGGAATAAGTCTGGTCATGTGGAACAATGTATACCTGATAGGGCCATGTACGCATAAAAATGGCTGTGGCTCCAGAGAATGAGTTTTGTCAGTTTCTTTATTTCTTAAAAAAAATATCGACAATGAATTTAAGCTATCTCTGTTTCAATCCCTGTTTGTATTTATGACGTCAAATTAAAGCTCCTAGTTCAGTGAAACCAAAAACGCAATGCTATAGCTACTTATCACAAACTCTAATGTATTGAGCATATTAAAATTTGATTTTGTTTAATGTTTCCTGAAAAAAATGACAATGGACAAAATTGAATATTATATTTGGCTTCAATGTTAAAAAAAACACTAAAATTTTCAGGAAATCCAGGAAGCAATTCTGCCAACAAATTACCGTTAAAAATTTACATTATAGGCCTACTGGATTAAAAGTCATTTGTAAAACACTTTTAAAAAACATATTCGGTGAGTTAATCAGAGATTGTGAATGTGTGGGAAATAAAAAAAGTACTGACGAACACTCTGACTTTAGTGACCTATCCACATTTTTTACAGTGCATTATACTTTAAAATATACAGTAAAAAAAAAATTTTACTTGAATAAAAGCTGTATTTTACAGGTTTTTGGCAGAATTGATGCCGGGTTTTACTGTAAAATTTACAGGATTTACATGTGTAAATTTGAGTACTATAGTCTCATTGAAATTCTAGTCGTGTATCCTATTTATTAAGTTATTCTCAGTTAAATTCAAAATAAAACCTCAAGTTTAGGATTTTTCATTATAGGCAGCAGGAAATTGGAAAAAAAATTTTGCTGGTATTTTCCTGTATTTCCAATTTTTACAGCCAAAGATACTCAATTTTTAAAGTATTTTCCTGTAAATTGCATTGTAATTTTACAGTTGTTGCAGGGTATTCTGCTAATTGTAATGTTTGCTTTTAGTTTGTGGGATGCAAAGTTTCAACACCAAAATACTCTAAAGGTGCCATTTTGTGATTCAAAACAAGAATAGAGCGAATTTGTTCGTTAGTAGCACCAAATACTCGTTATTACTTAGACCAGATGATGTATGGTTACTTAATTGGTTAACTTAATTGGTTAAGATGATGTAAAATTTTAACTCTTGTAGGTAAGGGGGGCTGTGGGTAATGAAAAACCCTTTAAATGATACAAAGAGTAATTTTTTATACTTAAAAGGCCTATCAGTGATTTGATAAATAGAAAATCGAAAAAAAAAAAACAAATTATTCAAAAATCAGATTTTTTTTGCATGTCTGAACAAGTATTAGATTCCTTAACATAGGCCTACACTAAAAGCAGCGACAGTGGCCAAGGGACCAAATGTAGCCACAAATAAGGACAAAATCGGAATTTTTAGTCATTAGTGCCCATACAGACACTTATACAAACACGTAATTGAATACGGGTCAATCTTTGAATAATGCGTTTTCGTAATTTTTCCGTTAAATTTAATTGGAAAACAAATATCAAATAGTTTGACACTTTCAGGTTGAATCACTGATAGTGCCGGTTCGTAGTGATCAAGGGGAGTTCCTATATGGACCAAAAAAATTTGCTTTCGCGCTGGGCGATTTAAGTATATGAGATTTTTTATATGCGATTATTTTCATAACAAAAAAAATCGACCTTACCGTGTTGTGCAACACGGAAATACAAGATTGCCTAAAATAGCAAGGTTTTCGTTTTATTTAAAGATGTGGAATATAGACTTCTAGAGTAGATATAAGCATAAAATTAGTTTTCAAATTGATTTGATGAGAAGAGCAGGGCCGGGCTAATTTGCGTTATCCATGTTTTGCCCCATTATCGCATGTTTTTAAAAACATGATAGGCCATAATTACAGTTCAAATAATAAAATTTATATTTTATAGTGATTTGGGGTGTTGTCTTACGACACCTTCACCCTTGATAATTAATATTGTAGTGCAAAAAATTCTTCGGGAAAGTGCCTCCTTATAGAAACCCCGAGCACAAATAAGGAGTGAAAAAATCCCTGGTCACTACAGTGCTAAAAAACAAGTTTCATTTAATGGAAGATACACAATAGTGGAAATTTTACTTTGTTACACTTTTTAGCGCTTCAAGAGTTTCCACCACTCGTAGTGTCAGCGGGAGGGGTCCATGCAGGTCCGTTCCTACAGGGGTGTCTCACCCCCATTAACAAAATTCTGTCGGTTTTAAATTTGCCTTTCACGGGGAAATATTTGATTTACTGGCAAATCGGTAAAGGAGGGATGTGACTCTGAATAGATAAATGAAAATATTTTGTTATGATTTGTCGGAAGATATGACCTAATTTGATTGCCAATATGCTAAATGGTTGGGATGCGTTAGTACCTTTTGACATGATAGAAGTGAGCTGTCTCCCCCACCGCTCTTAGTTTTGGACCGACGGAAAAAAATGCTTCAGCAAAATAGGCAGTATTGCCACACCCACCCCCCCCCAGGAAAACATTATGAAACATAAATCAACAATATCAATTGATGTTGGGGCTGGCTGTAAACATGGATAAATTATTTTATAAAAAAAGCAAGCCAAAAATCTGAGAAAACAATGAGAAAATGCTACGAGCATTGCCTTACAGCATAGGCCTATACCTTTTAGAAACTAATTTTTTTTAATGTTTTATGATTATCATGAAATGCAAAGCCCGGGGACCACCTAGTATGGTCTTAAATGTGCAATTTTGGTGAGTTATTTTTTCTGGGGGTTTTGTAAAAAATACACGTAATTTTACCATGAAGGTTGTACATAACAGTTTGTAAGTCCAAAATGATGTTTTTAATGTTCACAATTAAAGGGCTACTTTATTTTTAAGGTGAATTACAATGGTTTTATTTGTTATGCACGTTATGTAAAATATAATAAAAATGGCTGCAGTTAATAGATTTCTAAATTATTTTAGCCATTTCCATTAGCGGATGTTCTAAAGGCATAAAATAAATATTTTGCTTTAACACTTTCCCATAGTATCAAAGTTGACATACTAACCCTCGTCTTACCAGGGGGTCCCCCCGTTAAACTTTGCTCTGGTGCGCTGAAATGCCAAAGGTTCTAATGCCAAGAAGGTTCATCATATAGGCTGAATGAACCACCATTGAAAATCCGATACTCATACTTTTTTTAGCGCACAAAATAGGGAATTTCAGCCTCTTTTCTGCTGTAAAATGTCAATTTTACCGAATCGCGGAGTTTATGAAGTCGTTGTGACGCGTAAGACTAGGAATGTTAGTACCTATTTGGTATCAAAGGAAAGAGGCATACTCATCCACTGGAATCAAAATCAATAATCATGATCGGGTGACTTAAAGCGGCACTAATTACATTTGCAGAAAATATGAAATTTCCCAATTTTTGCTCGGCAAATGACATTGTCGAGGTCATTAATTTTAAGTTATTTTTTATAGTTTATGGACATTATTTTATTATTCTGTTCGTACATCAACAACAGAATACTTGAAAGCCTACACCCCATAATTGAAATAAATACATAATTACCCTCGTCTGACCAAGCCCTTTTTGTAACACACGGATTACCAAGGGGGGGGGGGGTGTACCACCACCCCTTGAGAATGTTGTTGACAAAGCACCCGATGCTTCTGTTTTGATACCAGTGGATCGCTAGGGCCCTCCTCTTTCCATGTGATCCCAAAACAAGTACCACTAACTACACTGTAAAATTTACAGTGCATTTAACAAGTAAAATACTGGTAAAAACTTCTCAAAACTTACAGTATTTGGCTGTAATTTGGAATATACAGGAAAATTGCTGTAAAATTTAAGTCCACTTTTTCCAGCCCTATAATACAAAATCAAAGTGACGACTTTTTCGATTTTATGAGTAACAACATCATTACACACTATGAATTTTTTCAAATTAATACCATTTAAGTACCAAAATATACAGGCAAATACTGTAAATCTTAACGGGAAAATGACTGGCAGCAATTCTGCCAACCAGCCCCGTAAAAACATAGCTTTTACAGGTTTCATTCAAATTTACTGTAATATTTTACAGTTTGATGTAATACATTTTACACAAACTGTAAATTTTACAGTATATGGCACTGTAAAAACTGTGGATAGCCTACTAATTTGGAGTGTTCGTCAGTGCTTCTTATTCTCCACATCATTTCACCTCTCTGTAATAACTCACCAATATATATGTTTTTTAAAAAGCGTTGTTGATTAATTACTTTTTACATATACTGCAAATTTTACGGGAATTTTGTTGGCAAATTGTCCTGCCAGGATTTTACTGTAAAAATTTGACAGTATTTTTGTACAGTTAGAGGCGGCACAATGACGTCAATCAAGTCCGCGAGGTTGCAAAATTGATTTTTTCCCACAGAAAATCCAATTTTTGCGCTAAAAAAAGCAGGAACAATCAGATTTTCATGCGGTTTTCATCATCACATGCTCTAATGAGGCAATTTAACATAAACATAAAAATAATAAAAAAAGTAAAAAATTAATATTTTTCAAAAATGACCTAAATTCCTTGGGTGGGTGGCAACCAACCGGCAACACCCCTTAAACCCTTCGACTTTGGACGCATATACCCTAACCCCCCGGTGAGTGGTATGGCTAAAATGGACCAAACGGAATGATGAGAATGATTACCTAGAAGTTTTTTAAGGAAACAGCTTTGGCATGTTAGTCCACCGTACAATGTTCACTGGGGGGTGGGGGGTCGTTATCCACAGCTCGTCTCCCCGATTACCCCCCCAAAGTTGAGATTTTTAATAATCACTGAATCGTTAGTCCTACTGTATGCCATGTGTAACCCAATCGTACTTGCAAATTACCGATTTTACTGTAAGGAAACTCGTATGTATCTGTCCGTAAATGGAGCCTGAGCATTTGCTCATAGCATATATGAAACCGCAGGATTGGTATCAACTGAAATTTTGGGAATAGCTTTTTTTCCTTTCTCAACAATATCAATTATAGTAACTATAAAACAGAAGGTACTAGAATCACAAATGCACCTTTAAAGGCTCTTTGTAAAGTCACGTAATGCCCTGAAATGATTGATGCTTGTCGCTCGCATAATAACACTTAGTTGCCCTTAATTAACATTGATGGCTTACTTTCACATAGTTACATAATGCCCTGAAATGATGCTTATCTCGCATAAACACTCATTGCCCTTAACTAATTGATTCCTTACTTCGCAGAGTCACATAATGCACTGAATGATTGATGCTAGCTCGAATAAACGCTCAGGCCCGTACCTAATGGTGCCTTACTCACATAGTAACATAATGCTCTGAATGATTGATGCTTAGCTCGAATAAACACTCATTGCCCTAAACTAATGGATGGCCTTACTTCGCAGTTCCATATGCCCTGAAATGATGATGCTAGCTCGCATATAAATAAAACTTATTGCCTTAACTAATTGATGCCGTAACTTCACATAGTCACATAATGCATGCAATGATTGATGCTTAGCCTCACCATAAAACACTAATTGCCGTAACTTATTGATGCCTTACTTCACATAGTCATATAATGCCCTGAAGTGATTGATGCTAGCTCGAATAAACACTCATTGCCCTGAAACTAATTGGCCTTACTTCACATGAACATAATGCCCTGAACTGCGCGATTGATGCGTAGCTTAATGTAAACCCAGTGCTTAGCTCGATAAACACTCATTGCCCTTAACGTAGTGATACCGTACTCACATAGTACAAAATGCCCTGAAATGATTGATGGGTAGCTCGCATAAACACTCATTGCCCTAAACTAATTGATGCTTTACTTCACATAGGCATATAATGCACTGATGCTAGCTCGAATAAACACTCATTGCCCTTAACTAATTGATGCTTTAGTTTCACAGAGTCATATATGCCCTGAAGTGATGATGCTAGCTCGCATATACAAACACTAGTTGCCATTAACTAATTGTGCCGACATCACATAGGCAACATATGCACTGACCTGCGTGATTGATTGCTTCCTTACTTTAACACCATGTGCCCTTAACTAATTGATGTCTTATGTAACATAGTTCATATACACTTGAAATGATTGATGCTTGCTACAAAGGAAACACCTCGGCCCTTTCTATTCGATGCCTGCAACAGAATGCTTGAAACGATGGATTATTAGCTCCCAAAACACCGGTGTCCTTAACTAAAACGATACCTACTTAATGATCACATTTAATGCCCTGAAATGATGTGCTTAGCTCGATTAACACCCAGTGCCTTAACAATTGGTGCCTTATTTCACATACCATCAATTTGTATCACTAAGATTAGGGATATCAAAAGCGGCACCACGGTATGTGGGAGAAGGGGAGGCAGCCATTGCTTTCTATTGTTGGTACTCTATGGGTTCTTGTGCGTCGGCAAAAACATGCGAGACGATGATTTCTAAAGATGAAGTAAACGTTTGCTATATATTATATAGAACCTCTTGCCCCGGAGTTTCACTGGGTCAGTCGGGACTGTTGGACTTGGGAGACGTTTGTGCGTCCGATAGAGTCTTTTTGCTCCTATAGAGTCCACAGCGGTTTACGTTACGGTTGAGTGAATGGTCGTTCAACGCGTAGCAGCATCAAGGACAGTGGGTATACGGGACTATCGGAACTTATGGCCTTGTGGACTTGCATAAGTCTTGTCATGTGGAAACGGTATACCTGAACTAGGGCCTTACGCTTAATAAAAATGGCATTGTGGCTCCAGCGAATGAGTTGTCAATTGCGTTCTTTTCTAAAAAATATCGAAAATGAATTTAAAGGATATCTCCTGTTTCAATCCCTGTATTTATGACGTTCCTAATCACCCTCTAGTCAGTGAAAACAAAAAAGCACTGCTAATAAGTACTTGATAACAAAACTAATAATTGTAGTGAGCATTAAATATTTTGTTTAAACTGTTTCCTGAAAAAACAAAATGATTTCATGGCTTAATGGAAAAAATTGAAATATATTTGCTCAAGTAAAAAAAAAAACACGAAAATTTTCAGGAAAAGCCAGGGGGAAGCAATTTGCCACACATTACGTAAGAGCCTTTACATATAGGCCTACTGTAAAAATTAATTTGATCCAAAAAACTTTTAAAACATATTCGGTGAGGTAGTTAATCAGAGATTGTGAAATGTGTGTGAGAATAAAAGTACTGCGAACACCCCTGACGTTAGTAGACCTATCCACATTTTTACAGTGCAAATATACCTTTTAAAATATACAGTCAATTTGACTGAAACAGCTGTAGTTTACAGTTTTTTGGCGGAATTGCTGCCAGGAGTTTACTGTAAAATTTACCAGTATTTACATGTAAATTTGCGACTTAATCGTATAATTGAAATTCTAGTCGTGTAGCCATATTAATGTTATTACTCAGTTAAAATTTCAACATAAACCTTCCATTTTGATTGTCAGATAGGCATGAATGGCAAAATCGGAAAAAAAATTTGCTGTTTTTCCTTTGTATTCCAATTACAGCCAAGTACTTCAATTTTTTACAGTATTTCCTGAAATTGGCATAATTTAACAGGTTGCAGGGTATTTTGCTTTAATGTAATGTTTGCTTTTTAGTTTGTTGACTGCAATAGTTTCACACTCCAAAACGTACTTTTAAAGCTGATTTTGGTATGTCAACAAGAATAGATCGAACTTTGTCTGTAGGCCACACATACGCATACTTAGACCAGATGATGTATGGTTACTTAATTGGTTACTTATGTGCAGATGATGTAAAATTTGAATCGTTTCGGTAAGGGGGGCTGTGGGTATGACAACCTTTAAATGATACAAAAGATTAATTTTTTACTTAAAGGCAATAGCAGTGATTTGCTAAATCCAGAAAATCGAAAAAAAAAAAACCAATTATCAAAAATCGATTTTGCATGTCGGAACAAGTATAGATATCCAACATAGGCCTACCTTACAGCAGCTGAAGTGGCAAGACCAAGGTAGCCAAATAAGACAAAATCGGATTATTTTAGTAAGTTAGTGCCCATACAGACACTTACTACAACACGGATTGAATACAGTTTATCCATTTTGAAATGCTTTTTCTTAATTTTCCGTTAAATTCAATTGGAAAAATATCAAATATTTTGGACATTTCAGGGGGATCACTGATAGTGCCAGTTAATGATATCAAGGGAAGTTCATATATGGACCAAAAACAAGTGCTTTCGCGCTGGCCGATTTAAGTATATGAGTTTTTTAGATGCGCTTCTTTCAAACAAAAAAATCGACTTACGTGTGCAAAACCCGTAAAATACAAGATTGCCTAAAAATAGCAAGTTTTCGTTAAATATGGTGTAATATAGATCTTCTAGAGTAGATGTCAGCTTAAAATTAGTTTTCACATTGATGATGATAAGCGCAGGGCCGGGCTCATTTGCGTATTCCATGTTTGCCCCATTTTCGATGTTGTTAAAAACAATGATATGCAGAATTTACAGTTCAAATACATAAAATTTAGTTTATAGCTGATGTGTGTTGTCTTAGGACCCTACCCTTGGTATAATTATATTGGTCGTGCAAAAAATTTCTTCGGGAAAGTGCTTCCTTATAGGACACCCCGAGACCCCAAATAGGCGTGAAAAATCCCTGGTCATACCCGTGGCTAAAACAGGTTTCATTAATGGAGATCCACCAATATGGTAAATTTACTTGTTTATCACTTTAGCGTTTCAAGAGTTTTCACACTGTTAGGTAGCGGGAGGGGTCATGCAGGTCCGTTCCTATAGGGTGTCTACCCCCATTAACACAATTCGTCGGTAAAATGTGCTTTCACTGGGAAATATTTGATTTATGCAAAATCGGTTAACGGATGGAGGGATGTGAATATCTGAATAGATAAATAAAATATTGGATTGATTTTTTGTCGGAAGATTAGACCTAATTTTGATGCAATTATGCTGAAAATTGTCGGTATTGCGTTAGTACCTTTGAATGATCGACGTGAAGGGTCGTCCCCACCCGCTCTTTAGTTTTGGAACCGACGGCAAAAATGCTTCAGCAAAAAGGCAGTATTGCCACCCCCCCCCCCCCCATGAAAACATTATGCAACCACTAAATCAACAATATCCATTGATAGTTTGGGCGGCTGGACACTATGGATAAAGTTTTTAAAAGCAAGCAAAAAATCGGAAAAAATCAAAAATCGTAAGAGCATTGCACGTCAGATAGGCTATCCTTTTAGAACTAATTTATGTGATATCTACCTCTATGAAAGGCTTTATTAACATATAATTATTGAATGCAAATGTGCAATTTGGTGAGTGATTTTTAATGAGTGTGTATAAAATACACGTAATTTTCCATGAGGTTGTACATAACGTTAGTAAGTCCAAAATGATTTTGTTTAAGGTAAGCACATTAAGGGCTAATTATTTTAATGTAATTACAAATGTTTTATTGTATGCACGTATTGTAACTAAATAAAAATGGATGCAGTTAATAGATTTCTAAATATTAGCCGATCCATTAGCGGATGTCTAAATGCTATAAATAAAATTTTGCTAAACACTTGCCTCATAGTATTCAAAGTTTGACATACATTTACCCTAGTCTTACAAGGGGGACCCCCGTTAACTTGCTCTGTGCGGGGGCATGAAATGCCAAAGGGTTCGTAATGCAACCAGGTTTCATCATACGAGCGATCCACTGAAAAATCCGATACTCATTTACTTTTTAGCGCAACATGGCTTCGCCTCTTTTCTGTGAAATGTCAATGTTACGAATCGGTCCGGGTTATGAAAGTGGTGTGACGCGCTACTAGGAATGTTAGTACTATTTTGGTATAAGGAGAGGAAGAGAAGAGTACCATCCACTGAATCCAAATCATAAAGCATCGGGTGTTAAGCGGCATCGGACATTGCAGAAAATAGAAATTTCCCCATTTGACTCGCAAATGATATATAATCTAGGTCATAAATTTTAAGTATTTTATAGTGTATGGACGATATTGTATTCTGTTCGACATCAACAACAGAATACTTAAAGCCTCACCCATTAATTGAAAGCATACTAATTAACCTCGGTTTACAAGCCCTTTTGTAAAACAAGGCTGGATACAAAGGGGGGGGGGGGGGGGGGGTACCACCATCCATAGAGAATTGTTACAAAGCCACCCCGATGCTGTATGATTTTGATACCAGTGGATACGTATGGTCCTTCTCTTTCCATTGATAACAAAACACGTACCAAACCATAAGAAACTGTAAAAATTTACAGTGCAATTTAATGAAAATACTGTAAAAACTTCCCAAAACTTCCAGTAGTGCGCTGTAATTTGGAAATATACGGAAAATCTGTAAATTTTACGTCCAATGTTCCAGGACTATAATGGACAAAAATCTAAAGTGAAGATTATTCGAAATTTATGAGTAACACATCATATACATACTATGCATTTCACATGATACAATTTAAGTACCAAAATATACAGGGCAAAATGCATGATTACAGGAAAATTACTGGCAGCATTCTGCCAAACCAAAACCGTTAAAACATAGCTTTACAGGTTTTTCATTCAAATGTACTGTATATTTACAGTTTGATGTAATACCTTGTACAACAAACTGTACATTATTACAGTAGAAAGCACGGTAAAAAAACTGTGGATCGCCTCCTAAGTTGGAGGTTCGTCGTCAGTGCTGTAATAACTCTATGACCAAAGATATATGTTTTTAAGCGTTTTGCTTAAAATAATTTTACAATTTCCTGCAAATTTTACGGTAATTTGATGACAGAATTGCTGCCAGGGATTTTACTGATAAACTTTTACGTATTTTTTACACGAGTGTGTAGTATGGCGCACAATGACGGCATCAAGTCCGCGAGTAGGCCAAAATGGCATTTCCACGAAATCCCAATTTGCGCTAAAAAATAGGAACATCAGATTTCATGTGGTTTTCAGCTCTACCTGAGGAATTTTTTACATAAACATAAAAGTTTAAAAGCTATATTGAGTATACTTTTCAAAAAGCACCATTAAATATCTTGGTGGCAACCGCCCTTACTCCTTCGGACTTTGAACGGCCATTCCCCTGAACCCCGTGTGAGGGATGCTAAATGCCAGAAAGGATTGAGGAATGATACTAGAAGTTTTTTATGAACGCTTTGGATTTAAGTCCACCGGAGCAATGTTCACTGGGGATTTCGTTATCCACAGCCTCGGCTCCCCGGACTGACCACCAAACGTTGAGATTTTTTATCATCTGAATCGTTAGGTCTAGTATGCGGTGGTACCAATCGTACTTGCAATTCGATTTTATCGGGAAGGAAATTCGTAGTATCTGTTCCGTAAATGAGCATGAGCATTGCTATAACTCTATGAAACGCAGGATGGTATCAACGGAAAATTTGGGAATAAGCTATTCTCAACAATTATATATAGAAACTAGAAACCAAAAGGTCTAAGAATCACGAAAATGGCACCTTCACAAGGCATCTTTTGTAAAGTCACGAATGCCCTGAAACATGATTGATGGCTTCAGCTCGCATAACATATTGCATTATTGATGCCTTACTTCACATCGTCAACATAATGCCTGAACTGATGATGCTTAGCTCGATAAACACTCATTGGCCCTAAAACTAATGATGGCCTATTCGCATAGTCAGATAATGCTGAATGATTGATGCTTAGCTTGCATAAACGCTCAGTGCCTTAACTAAGGGTGCTTATTTCACATAGTCACCCTATGCCCTGAAAGATTGATTGCTTAGCTCTGCAGAAACCTTATGCCTTACTAATTGATGCCTACTTCCATAGTCCAAAGCACTGAAATGATTGATGCTTAGCTCGCATAAATGCTCAGTGCCCTTAACTAATTAATGCCTTTCTCGCAGTCGAGTCATAGCCCTGAAATGATTGATGCTAGCTCGACATAAAACATTAGTTGCCCTTACTATTTGATGCTTTCTTCACCATCAATTAAATGGCCCTGGAAGTGATTGAGTGGCTAGCCCTCGCATCTTAAACACTCGTGCCCTTCACTAATTGTGGCCTACTCACGGACACATAAGGCCTGACACTGATTGATGCGTAGCCTCGCATAAAACACTTTATTGCCTTAACTATGCTGCCTTATTCACATGTCCACATAATGCACTGAAATGCTTGAGGTCTTAGCTCGCATAAACCCTCATGCCTTAACTAATTATTGCCTTATTCACAGTCAATGCCTGCAATGTGATGACTAGCTCGCATATAACACTTATCGCCCTTAACTAAATGATGCCTTACTTAACATAGTCACATAATGCATGAAATGATTGATGCTAACTCGCATAAACACTCATTGCCATACATTTGATGCCTACTTCAATAGTCATATAATGCCCTGAAGTGTTGATGCTAGCTCGCATATAAACACAGTGTCCCCGAACTAATTGTGCCTACCTTCACATAGACCACAGTAATGCCATGAAACTGCGTGATTGATGACAAGCTTAACACCAGTGCATTTAACTACTGGGTGCCTCACTTTTATAGTCACATAATGCCTGAAAATGATGCGACGATTGCTTAACATCCAGTGCCTTATCTGATGATGTGTAACTTACGAATGCAATGTCCTAAAATGATTTATGTGCTTACTCGCATACCACCCAGTACATAATTAACGATGCTTACCTCGATAGCAAATGAACACCAAACGTACTAAAACACATTTATTTTTCATAACATAGTACATAATGCCCTGAATGATGCCTTCAGCTTGCCTTAAACACCAGTGCCCTCCACTAATGGTGTTCTTACTCCATATGCCCTGAAATGAGCTTAGCTGCATAACAACCCAGACCCTAATAATCGATGATTTACACTCAGATAGTGGACAATGAAAACCAAGTAATCAAACAAAATTTTATTTCATCACCATAGTAAATATAATGCGACAACGCATCTCTGCTTGTCCCAATATACTCACCCAGTGTATCCAATTAATACCTCTTTCGCACAGTTTCGTCCTACCCTATTTTCCGAAAAACAACCTTCCGATATTTTTCTTTTTAGAATATACCTAATAACATATTTTATGGGAAAGGTTATTTCAGGGGAACAAGTGGACCCCCCCCCCCCCCCCCTTTGCCCCAACGGGAGTGTAACGACCGATCGCCGGGGGTCCCAAAAAGATTACAAAAGGTTGAGTTCAAACCCAATTAAATGGATTTTTTTAAATAATTGATGATGTAATTAATAAGTCTCGTATTGTAATCCAGTTGGGAACAATGGTGAAGAATAATTCTTGGGCACTTGCCAATATGCAAATCTTGTAAACAAATGGTGTTTCTTCCATTTCTATTAACTGTAAAATACGGTGCAATTTCAAGGAAAAAATCTGTAAAAAAGCTGAAAAAGTACAGTATTGGCTGTAATTTGGAACTATGGAAATACTGTAAATTTATGTCCAATTTCTAGGCCTATTAATGACAAAATCTAAAAGTGAAGAATTATTGAAATTGAATGAGTTACAGACTCAATCCACTCCTATGATTTTTAAATTATTACCATTAAGTATACTAAATATACAGGAAAAATACTGTAAAAATTTACCGGAACAGCTGGCAGCAACTTCTGCCCACAAAAATCAGTAAAAAATCTAGCTTTTACAGGTTTTCATTCAAATTACTGTATATTTTAAGTTTGAGGTAATACAATTTTAAACAAATGTAAATTTTAACAGTCAGATATGCCATGTAAAAATTGTGGATAGGCATACTAAGTTGGGGTTGGTCCAGTGCTGTTTGTTATTCTCACAAAAGGCCAACAATAAGTAAGAATAGAGAAGGAAAATATAAAATGACAAGAGACCTAGAGGAAAATATGTTTTTCCTGAGAAGAGCTGTTTTAATTTATTGACCATATTGGGGTAATGCTATTTTTCTACCACGTACGTAAAATCTTTACTGCAAATGAACCTATACAGAGCATGTATCAATTCTCAAACACCAACTGATTAGTTCAATCGTTTTTTAGCGGCTGAATAAAATAGATTCGCTTGTGTGCGTATAATTATGTGTCTTACATGGAATATTATCGTATATGTACATGTAGGTCTGATGTCACTAATGAAACAATTACCCGCACCTTCTCAATCTTTCTCTCTCACTCTTCCCTTTTTCCCTCTCTATCTCATCTTTCCCTCTTCTCCTCTGGCTCCTCCATCCTCTCTGAAAAAAAAGGGGGTAAGTTTACCGCCTATCGCGATCAAATCTAGGGGCCTCTGAAAAGTGAGGGGGATGGCAGGGGTTTTATTTTTTTTACTAAATTATGATACTGAAATATGGCTGTTTCACCAAATGATATACCACACCTTTCAGCCGCACAGAAAAATGGTGAGGCTTTTTTTTAATTTTAAGATTGGCTAAAAACCCTCTCAAAATCACATGAAGGCGGCTTGGGTTGCTTAATAACCGCACTTTCGAGATTGACACATATCAATTTAACAAAATTAAAAAATAAAAAAGTTAGACCTTTCTCCAGAAGTGATGGCGGGAGGATCCGAAACTCTGTATTTGTTTTATGTCAAAGTGTCAAATTATGCATGAAATTACCATTTATTTCTTAAAGTGGAAGGAGGGCGGAATTCTCTCAAATTACCACTTGAGCGGGTTTAAACCACTCCCGCGAACATTTGAGGTTTATTGGACAAACAAGTGCAAAAGAAACCGCAAAGTTTGTTTGAAACTTGCCTGCTCCCCTAATCGTACCTATAGAGACACCATGCTTCGATTTTCTATGTGCACGGACTAAAATTCTAATCATCTTTTAATAATAGACGGCGTGTTCGGCTTATCCACACTTCAGGTGGATCTAATATAGAATAGGCCTATGGTAGCAATCCACATATGCAAAAAACGGTTCGAAAAAAAAAATGGGGCGCTTTTTCTGGAAATGTCTCAGTCTCTTTAATAATTGGATCTCAGGATGAATGTAATGAAATCAATAATAAACATA
Organism: Ophioderma brevispina; assembly: GCA_023653785.1. Lineage (NCBI taxonomy): Eukaryota > Metazoa > Echinodermata > Ophiuroidea > Amphilepidida > Ophiodermatidae > Ophioderma > Ophioderma brevispina. The sequence goes on from JAMKCH010018859.1 coordinate 30,062, forward strand.
TAATAAATTTGCTATTCGAGCTGTTTAGCAAATCATTCCTTGTTAGGCCTAAAGTATGAGTTGAAACGTTAGCCACTCTTCAAAATTTCCGTTGAACATAAGGAATATTATGTTTAACAATTTTGTCAATATTGCTGTTCTTTCTTGTAGACATTTGTAAATACAACTTTTTGGTGCATCATCAAAGAAGCAAAAACACACTTTTTAAAACAGTCATTTTGTTGAAATTGGGTGATGGTATATGATATGCTCCGTTGATAGGGGAAACCGGAAAAACTAAATCTGTCACATTTGAGTATTGTAAAATACCATAGCTTGAATCTTCACATAAGATTACACGTGCAGCATTCACTACTTCTTTGGCGTGACGTTCACCACTCAAGGTCAGATTCGCAACCAGTCTAACAGCCAGGAAGGCGCAAGCTATTTCGCGGGCGCTGTTGCGGATCCCTATAGGAGTAAAAAGACCCTATAGGTTTAATATAGGACTTGTCTCACTTGTAGGCTTACTAATTATTGACCTTACAGCCTCCGTGTAGTATTTGAATTTTTACTTATTCACTGGTCAGTAAGGCTTGCTTGGACCGATTCAATACTTTTATGGGTAGGGCATAATTGATAATAAGGGAACTTGTGTACTTGCTTTAAACTATATTGGCATTAATTTGGTCGATATTTAGTCATATAGGTCTAACTTAATCGCGTGTGTGTGCGTTTTTACGTGTTGTGCTGGGTACTTTGCGTTACTTTCCGGCATTGCTATTGAACACTCTAATTTCTCTAAATTGTATTTTATATAACCGTGTGTAAGGGTGTCCCAAAAAAGTGATGCAAGCAGATAAACTACGAATTTACTCAAAACTTCCATGACAATCCGCCCACGCAAAACAGAGATATAAACGATTATTAAAGTCTACCCGTTTTTCATCCATGCCAATGGGATTTACAAGTAGTGATTATCGGTATCAGATAGATTCGTGGCGCAATCGTGGGTTGGATGACTAAATGATAACCTCAGAACCGAAGTGATATGCTACTAAACAATATGTATCTGACAAAAATATTTGTAGTTTGCCCAATATAAACACACCATAGAGGCCCGCAGCGCTTACCTTCCTTTGACCAAAATTTAAGGTCAAAGGTCATCTTTCCAGTTGAATTTCGTCTGATCGGATCAACGAGGCAGAAAATTGAACTAAATGGAAAATTGGTGAAATTTTGGAACATTTAGTTCTTCCGTCGATACACTCAAGACCTCTAGATGAACCAAATGTTAGAGAGAATCGAGCAAGTGGAGAAAAAGACTGAAAAAATTTGCCGCAAGGAGCGATATCGGAGTCACCGCAGTTGGTGTGCAGGCCGATCAGGCCCTCGGCACTGCAGTAGTGGGAATGATGAAACACATAATAGAAAACAGAAATGTATGGGCAACAATTATAGCACCATACTGGAGAGCGAACCATGGTTCCAAAAACTTACTCAATTCGTTTGCCCCCCTCTAAGATTACCGAAGAGAGCGTTCATAACAGCGGTGTTTGTACAGCCGGAACCATGGACAAATCCAAGGTTGGCGAATATTTGCCTGGAGAATTTGTGGTCTTATGAGGTCGGACGGTAGTGGTATGGTCAAAAAGAGCATCATCTCACTTACCTCTTTGTTTAGCGCCCTCAACGCTGATGGAATATAATCGCGTCATGACACAAAATTTGCCCATTTTTGCCCACTTTCGCCTACTGAAAACGGGGGTTATTGCAGACTTTTTATGTTCAATCGCTGACGAGGCATCTGAATCACCCAAATCTGTACTGAAAATAGCGCAGGCAGCATTGGTACATGTATACAACGCTCCTAGATTCTCCTTCAACTTCGGGACAATCCGATGGAGTCTGTGTACATCCACATGTTAGTTACTGGTGAAATCTGCGACTCTAAAACGATAACAAAGTCAACTGTATGCTATGCCAGTCAAAACTTTCGCAGAACTTTTTCAGCAGTGGCCTGACAACGAGGCGGCTTAGTATTACGGATCTTGCATTAAAACAATATGTCTTATGCATTAACTTTAATGTGCGCCCGTCTGATTTGCGCAAGGCGTGCATCATTTCGATAGTAAAAACCCTTGTGCACTCTTATTGCACTCTCTAGCTGGTTATTTACCAAACAATGTTCATGTTCTTGAATCAGGTGGTGTGAAAATTATATTTCATGGTATCAAAAAATCGAGACCTTCAAGGTCAGGTTTTGGAAGTTCAAATGCAATCCCACAGATGAATCCTAAGCTAAAACCCCTGTTCATTGCAGTGCAGTGTATTTAGTAGCCAGAAAATCAGATCTGTGGAAAAACCTGTGTTTCTCTCATTGGTGCCATCATATGGCCCTATTTCGGCATCTTGTGTTGCAGGTATTATGAATGAAGCAATCAAATTAGCAGGGCTTAGTAATCAAGGTTTTTCTGCAAAGCTTAGGCCTACAGGTGCCACTATTGCTATTGAAAATGTTGTGATCCAGAGAATCACCAGCGACACGTGACGCTGGAATGGAAACAACCGCTCTGTGTTTTTCGATCACTACGTTCATGCAAAACCACCTACTTCCATGTCTTCAGATATTCTTTTCATGGATTAATAATGTGTCTGGAGACACGTTTTAGTAACTCTCCTTTTGCACTCATTATATTTGTTCAAATTTAATTGTGTCTGTGTGTTTACTTAATTGGCAGTAACGTAGGTTTTTGAATTGTAGTTTGCCATAGTAAACACACTATAAGCGCCCGCAGCGCTTACCTCTTTGACAAAATTTAAGTCAAAGGTCATCTGTTCAGTTTGAATTTGGTGTTATAGTTAAGAGTATTCTATGTCGTTATTTGGGTTATTATTGTTCATAGTCAGTGATTATCAATTTGTGGATAGAATATGGCACTCAATTATAAATGCTTGTTCAAATTTAATTGTGTCGTGTGTTTACTTAATTGGCAGTAACGTATTTTATTTAAACTACATACCATCTAACAATACTAACTTTTAAGCCGGCAGCCTGACAATACTCATTCTAAAGGGGTTACCTGTCAATATTCATTGTGGGGTCGTGCGTGTAATTGTACAGATTTTAAGAAAGCAATATATGTTTTTGCAATGTTTTAGATTCAAGTCGATTGTTAAAGTCGCAAATAATACTTTTAAATGACAGGTGTGATCCTCTTAGCTTAGTTCCATGGAAAATGAATGGCACATTTTCCAATTGGTTATTTTATAAAACCTTTATAGAAAGACAAAAAGTCAATAAAAACGTAACTCGGTTCTGTTTGTCATTACACTCTTGGGTTGGTTAAAAGATAACAAGCAAACAGCCATGCCGAGCACAGACTTTAAGATCACTAGGCCTATTTTAAATTTCTTTGTAAAAAGAAATGTGACTATGATATTCAACACCTGTGCCCACTTATTTTTTAACAAGTTTATATATCTAGCAAAAATACTATTTCTATCACGAAACTGCACAGTTGGAGATACAAAAGACATTACAAGTTGTTTTGTGCTGATCAAACTTATTTGGAATGCGAATTGTAGTCTTAATCTTTGCCTGTTTATTAGTTTCTAATGATTCTTGCCATCTAAAAATCTAAAACAACTAATATGTGCTTTGTATTTCCTCATTTGTTAATATTTAATCGTAGCCCATGACTACAATGATTCCGTAAATCAATGTGTACTCCCCCCGGCCCCCCAGAACGGACAAACGATGTTAACTGTGTAAACCCATGGGGGGGGGGGGTGGTGGAATGGGTGAAAACAGATGGCCTGTAATAACCGTCATATCTCTGGCTTACGTGGCGGATTGTCATGGAATTTTCACAATTTATACAAAAGCGTATATTATAATCCCCATGAAATTTGAAATTCACAGCTCCAGCAGTTTTGAGAAATCAGAGTTTATCTTGCTTGCACCGCTTTTTTGGGACACCCCTGTAGAATGTACTAATTACTATACATAATGTTTAATACAAAAAGGTTGTACGTGCCATATTAAATATACTTTATTAAAAAATGTACCGTAGGCCGATATTTTATGTATTATTTTATAAAATTGACCAGAGATTAAGACAAAATAAAATGTAACCTAAAGAAACAAGTAATCATTGTATATGGCTTTTCTTTCTAGCTTTATTATGGTAACATGAACTGAACAGTGGATGGACGCCCAACCCTACTAGAATAAAACCAGACCACGTACGATAAAATGCATAATAAAGGGTGTACTATACACAAACCAACTTTAATCGTGGACGTAAATAACTAGTCAACTGCTAGATTCACTCTCACCCCTATTCTCTCAAATCAAGAGCAAGTTTTTTGTTTAACTCAAGTGACCTCGTTTCACACCTAATTACCTCTACATCAGTTGATTCGACCAATCAGAGAGCAGGATTTATGGTGGCGAATTCCTGCGTCAAAACCAACTTCCGCAAGGTCATAATATCACTTTCTCATCCGGCGCTCCTGAATTTTCCTCCCAATCTAATCGTAAACCTACCTACTATACTACAGAGGGAGGGAGGGAGGGAGGGTGGGTAGAGGAGGGAGGGGGGAGGGAGGGAGGGGTCTAACTTAACTTCAACTTACTGTTTATCTGCAAAAGTGAATCAAATACTGTAAGAACTACCCATTACCAATGCAACTTAGGCGGAGCGGTCGAGCCTTGAAAAGTGCTCATTTTCGAGTACCCCTCCCCACCGTACATCAAAACACACTTTATTTAGGTACTATATAAGATTTAAGAAATGATGGTTGTGGTTTACAATATTGGTGGCCAGGATGATTTCTATGCCGAACAAATGAAATTTGGGCTGCAATTAAGCGAAATTATTTTTTTTTTAAATTTTTTTGAGGTAACCAATATTACAATCTTATTTTTATGGTATCCATTTTGACATTGCATAAAGGGTCAGGTAATACTCGCTCTGGTGCATGTGATAAAAAGGATGCTTTTTTAGGAAAAAAGGTGATTTTGGGGCTAAAATTCAGACCCGTCGATATTGTATACCACAAAATCTATAATATAAGGTCAGAGATTGATAGTCCTTGCATGATGATTAAATTTGTTTTGCTAAGAAATTAATAATTAAAAAAAAGTCACACAAGTGTACTGTAAATAACACGTGATTTTTTTTTTACCCAAAAAACACCCCTGCCACCAAAGTTTTTGACCACAACCATCAATTTTTTTGAATTATTAGTACTCTCTTTCCGATAGAAGTGGTTGCGTTTTGTTGTAGCCGAGGGGAGGTTTTTCGGACAATTTTGCAGTCCAAACCGCTCCACTAACTTGCCAAAATCTCAAAATAGTTGGAAAAGTGTGGGCGCTCTTCAAAAAAGGGCTTTTTTGTTTATTGCTTTAACATAGTATTGATTTTCTCTGCTATCGGACTACATGTTTCATAGCGATAGTTGCGGTTCCCGTCGTACGGTACTCATACATAGGCTTCTTTTCAAGTTACTGCGGCGCCTAAAAGAAGCCTATTGTATGATTACCGTGCGACGGGAGCCCGACACATCGTAGTAGATTTAGCGTATCATATTGAATTTCCACAGGGCCCTTAGTCATGCCATACCTTCGGAAAAGTCCTAGAAGGGGACACAATGGGTTGAATCTGCTATAATGAAAATAGAGTGGAATTATTCCATTGAAGTTGAAATAAGGTGAGTAATAAACTCCCTTAATACGCCAGCGTTTATTTCACCGTAAAAATCATATATGTTTTTTATCATTTCTCCCCTCCCCCCCTCCACCTCCACACATCCTAGAGGACCTATACCTAGTGAATCAAAAAAAATTGCCTGAAAAAACACAACATTGGAACCCTGACCTTTTTACTCAACTGTGACACATTGAGTATTCACGAGGCTGCAATTTTCGACTTATCTATGGTGACAAAATGAAGGAATTTGGTGAAGCAATGAGGTAAATAAGAAAGATTTGCGGGGCTAATCCATTTACCCCATTCCAATGAGATTTACACAATTTTTAAAACTGGGATTTCAGTTCCATTTTGTCTGAATATGGTGACAAAATCTTCTGGATCAGCTGAAAATCTTTCTCTCTGCATCATTTCTTCACCAAATTACGTCAATTTTTTCAGCATAGGAAGTCGAAACTATGCAGAATATGCAATACCAACTGCGTCCCAGTTGAGTACACAGTCAGGGTCATATTGTGTTTTTTCATGCATAATTTTTTTTATCATCTGTTTCGGGGAATGGTTGTTTCTAATACAAATATGAGGTAGCCTGGACCGGAGAACCAAGCTTCAGAACGATCAAAACTTAGTGTTTAGTGGGGTCGAGCGTGAAATGATTGATGAAAAACTTCTGCAAACTTACATCGAACAGAGTCGGTCCCTCCGCGCTATACTACGCCCATTGGCACTGTAATTGGCAGGGTTGAATGGTTTCTCACCGATGACAACAAGGCCAACTATTGTCCATTGTATACGCCTCAACGGGAACTAAGAAAAATTTATATCACATGACACCAATGCTATTACTTGACCATGGAGAAGGAAACTGAATTGTGATGAATCTTGAATATTTGCCATCTTTATCCAAAGTCAAGACTAACATATAAACAAAAATCTAAAATAAAAATACTTTTTTTTACAACTTACATCAACAATGACCAAGAGGCAGTAACGTGTGTATAAAGACCTTGTACACTTAGCTGATCAGACTTTAGTGGCACGGGGTGTGGTTGCATTGAGAGTTTATTCCTTAACACTTAAGTAGAGGAGGAGGAACGTCCCCATTAACGATCAGATCAACACTATCGATCATTTTAGTGTCACAAAGATACTTTATGTCAATTCACCTTTATCATCATACGCAAGGGAGGAAAGTCCAGTTTTACAAGCAGGAGGAAAGCGGAGTACCCGGAGAAAACCTGCGAGGCCGAGTATGGGATGGAACCAAAAGACATGGAATCGCAGTCCGAGGTTCGACCTGGACCACATGGTGCGAAGGGAGGGAAGACCCACAGCGCTATCGACCCAACACTTAAGCAGACAAGGTTGCATATTCTTTCCTCTTTGGTAGAGAACATTACCGGTAGTGTTACTTGCACAAAGTTTTAAATTATTACCTTCAGGTATAAATTATTGTGTCAATGAATCAATTAGAAATGTACCTATGATATAACACAAGTGTACCAAGTAAAAAATCCGGATAAAAAAAATGGGTAAATTTATAAATTGAGTGCAATATATGTGAAAAAATGTATCCTAGGGTTCAAATTTTGCACAACTTTTGCACCATAGTAGTTTTTATTTCGGAGTGTGGCTCATTTAAAATAACTTGAACGTTGTTGTACATTGGTTATGATCAAGGGTCCATTTCTAATGTCATTGACACATTGATTTCGATTTGAAGGCTGTAATACTTATAAATTTGGCCAAGTATTTTTTGAAGCGGTTTCAGTTTTGGTGCCATATGATTGACGTTAGGTTTACCATTTTAAAAGTATCAGAAATACATTTAATTGGTTATAGCAACATAACCTAATACTTCTCATCTATTTTTTATCGCATGGTATTTGTGTTTATGGCATATTAAAAGTATTGGATTTGGCTTCCATTTTGAATTGAAGTATGAAAACCTAATGTTGACAAGTGCATCACTTGTTCATTGGTTCCTATAGTATATCTAGTAACTCCATATTTGGATAATATAGGGTTGAAAGATAATATCATTATGGCGACGCCATCTGGCTTTCTAAAATGCTCAAGGATGCCCAGGTCTCACCCGGTAGTCCGTATTTCCACACCCTAATCTATCCTTTTCAGCAGAAAAAGTTGTCCATACTCAACTTTACGGTCACATGAAGGTCTACCTGACTACAAAAGATAAGAAAACACACACTGGAACCTTTAGTAGACCTGACAGAATTGCCTCTATGATGCCCGTTTTTCTGGATCCATACGCGTTCCCTTTGGCTAGGTGTTGCGATCAGGAATGTTAGAGATCAACAAGTCTCTACTTAATTTGGATTTACGTTTGTACTCAATTTGTAATCAAGTCTTCTAGTGGTGGTTACAAAATCAGTTTTAAAATTAAATGAC